>JANJYP010033951.1:0-14862 GCA_024605115.1 Rastrelliger brachysoma
TTTTCCTGTAAAAGTTGTGACTGTAAACCACTTAAATAATCCATTTTGCTTAAACTTCTGTTTCAGTGGACCTTTAAAGAAAATTACCATATCAACATAGATTAAATATTTAGCAAGGAGTTTTACATGGTCAAAGAGGAATTAACCAACTTAATCGGTGGTTGTGCACAGTCAGACATTTTAAAACAAGCACCAGAATTCTCTAATATTATTAAATGATGAATCAATTGAAAATGTATTAGGAGTAATGTCTCCCTGGAATACCTTTTATTTAACTTTTTTCATATGTTTAAGTGTGTTGTGTGTTTACTGTATGTTAAGATGAGCTCCCACTCACCACGGTAAAGATAATAATGGTTGGTTGTAATATTTGTGTTCGTTGACTACACCACATATTCTATCNTACCACGGTAAAGATAATAATGGTCAGTTGTAATATTTGTGTTCGTTGACTACACCACATATTCTATCCCTTTGCCAGTTCAGTTTTAGCTTTGTTAGTAAATCCTTGTGGTTTAGCTTGCTANAGCCAGTTCAGTTTAGGGTTAGTTTTAGCTTTGTTAGTAAATCCTTGTGGTTTAGCTTGCTAAACAGCAATGAGTAGCCTACAATCAATTACAATTTTTGTTTTAAGTATTTTCTGGAGTTCATTACTGCCAATTGACTGTGGGAGACCAAACTCTATTCTGCTGTTACCAGAATAAATGAAAGATTGAAGTTAAAAGTGACAGTGTGCGTCTAATTCCTTACACAATGCATGAGAGAATACACTGCTGCTGCACACATGCACACTTACTTTTTAGCCTCAGTACTTTCAGTATGAAGCTCCAGCACAGTATCCTCAGGCCACCCGAATTTCAGCTATTAAATAACAGATAGTGTCATTCAGAAACCTGTGCATCTAGCAGAAAAAATTGAATTCATAGTGTGGAGAAAAATAAAAGGCAAATAGTGTAACATGTTTCCTCCTCTACTGAAATAGATTTTTTTTTGCATCTGGTGCACAGAAAGTTGCTCCCAAAAGCACGGCAGAGGCATAGCTAACAGAATGGCCAGGATGTAATTGCAGCTCTACACTAGGGAGCTGTGCAGTCGGGAGCAGAGCTTTAATTCCACAAAGCACTGGCCTTGCAGCAGTTTCCTCCCTGATTGATACCGTTATTGGACCGGTCTGGTTAGCCAGTGGAAACTACCATAAATTCCAGGCCCACTTTATCGTTAAGCTTAGTAGCCCGGGAAATAAAATTAGCTGTGTCCAATTTTGGAAAGGGCCGCCTAACACTATAAATAACAATTTACAGTAGGTGATAAATGAACAAAAATGGAATTAAAAAAAGAAATACAACTTTGCAGGTTTTATTTATGTGTTTTGTGTATTTATTGAACAGCTTTTAATTATACAATCTACCATTGTGATATAATAATTAAACTTTTATTGCTTGTGCATTATTCAGGCAATTTGCTTTTGTTGTCAGCACATAAAGTCAGCATGTAAGCACCGTCTCAACTCTGTTACACATGCCAAAGGGCCCATCACAAGGAAATGACCAGGTCCTTTTGCAATGCCTTTCCTGTCTGTATATATAGCACAGGACCAGTGGTTTGTCGAGAGCAAGGATAGCTGTGGCTGCAGTGAGGAAGAAACAGCTACTATTCTTAATGTCAAATGAACATGTAACCATACTTTATCATTTGTGACTGCTGCTTATTGCTAAATCTTGCACAGGCCAGCTGTGCTACCCCTTTCCCCCTTTTCAGACTGAGTTCTATTTGAACCAAAATCCTGCTGAGGAGGGAGCGGGATTGAGGCAAAATAAATGACATGTCCTACATCTCCCTGTTTAGGTATGTTTTCACAAAGCCCTTTGTGTGTATATGAGTATGTGTGTGTCTGTCTCTTGGTATCCTCCCTCAACAGACAGGGCCCTTTCACTCACCAGCATGTGTTTCTGATTACAATCCTACATTCCTCTCTCTTTCCCCCATTGGTTGCCGTAGTGTCACGTCTCTCTGCAATGACTGGCAATGATGCGGTATTCCATGAAGCCACAACAGATGAAGTATGATGAAGCGTCCCATGCCCGTCCATCTATATGTCTATTTGTCTGTCAAAGGAAGCTCCTTTGTTAACAGATGGTAATGTAATAAGTTGACCTCTTGACCCCAAAGTAGCTGCCATGCAACCTACTCTTCATGCTGGATGATATGTTAAGTGTGTCCTGGACAGCTTGTCAACAAACACATAGGGGAAGCCAATAAACGAAGCGCGCTGTGGTTGTTTTAACCCCAGTAGGGCAAAGCACATTAATCACAGTTAAGGCAGAGATGATGATGAGGTGTTTGGTGGTTGGCTCAAAATAGCTGGTAATGGAGCTGCACTGCATTGAGGTGTCTTGCTGTTGTCCCAGTCTTGAATGCAAACAGTTGTCTGGCTGATGCAGCAAAGGCCAAATAGTGACAAAGCTGAGAATCTGCAGCCATGCTATTGGTGCAGGCTGCAGTGAAGGCACAACAGTTACTTGAACTAAATGCTAAATTCTCCATTCTAACATTGCTCAGAATGACAGTGCAAACAGGCTGATGTTAAATAGGAGACTCCAAGAATTGTCCACATTAAGTTCTAGTCCATTTATGAAACAGTTGTTTCTTTTGGCTCTAGAAAGCGTTTTCCAAAGTCTCAAAAATAATCCTGGTGATGTCATTTGGGATTTCCCAAAATATTAAAAGAAAACGAGCATTATAAACTAAAAGTGTACAGATTAACCTTGGCATTCACGGCTGGCATTTCTGTATTTCACAGGCTTTAGTGGGCTCAGTTTCAAGCTCAGTTAAGATACTGGTATCATATGAAACTAGACAACTTAGGGAATCCATTTGTACCAGCCAATGTACAAGGCAAGGGAAAAAGTGGCACAGCCATTTCCAAAAAGGTTCATAAGGTTACAGCATTTTAAGAAGTATCTTAGTTGAAGGTATTAATATGCTAACATTTAAGAACTAACACAAAGTGTAACTGAGGTTGATGTGAATGTCATTAGCTTTAGAGATCGTTGGTCATAACCCAAAATGTGTGAGAGTACATTTTTGATCTGATGGTGACTATAGATAAAAACTTAAGGGATCACCAAAGTGATTATAATTCATCCTGACATAAGTGTTAAAAAAATCATGACAATTCATCCAATAGTTGTTGAGATATTTCAGTCTTGATCAAAGACATGCTCTGGCTGACAGACAAACCAATATTTCAATCCTCAGAGCCATGCTTCTAGCTAGCTAAAAACCTGGTACTTGTGTGTGTACATCCAGTCATTTCATGTGTAATAAATGAATCAGTGCTGGATTCACTGATCATTGAGAATCCTTGAAGTGTTATTGACCCGTTACATCACTCAGCACTCTGAGTAACACTGAGGTGGGTGCATATTTCCACACTGTAGACTTTAATATCTGATTATATATATTGAATTGAGGAATAGGTTACACAGTTCATTCAATTCTGATATGACAACCGTGGTGACATTTAAGAGTGCAATTATTTTCAGCTTTTGTGATGTTACAGTCTTTGCCTGCGATGCTAATGAGCTGAAAGCCGAAAAACCTGGCACTGTCCAATATTTAATATTTGAATCATGCCAATATGATGAGCTGTGACATAGAGTTCAGTGGCAGTAACACTTGGTGTGGGCACACATTATATTTTTGCTTTTCCCTAAGGTGACTCCTCCCAGGGTCGTATGTTGCTTGCAATGTTTGGCATTCCAGGCGAGGCCAGTCTCCTTTACCAGGCAGAGCAGGTCTGCTACAAGGTCAGCACATGTGGGCGATCAGTTTCATAGTGAATACCAAATGTGAGGAGCATTCAAACCCTGAGAGATGAGACAGGACATTAAAGCTACAGTCCTCAGAGGAAGGAGGAGGATGACGCGTTGGGAAGAGCATCAGGGGGAGAAAACAGGTGGCAGCACTTCAAAGCAGGAGCGTTTTATGAATTATGGGAGATAGTGTGTCTACTGACTTCTGCAGGGGGTCCCAGTGGTGTTGGGTATCATTCTTTATGGACAATATACCTCACTTTTTTCTTTTCCTTTTTTTTCCACAGTAATAAATAATACACATTTTCATGCTGTCTGAAGGGTAAAAAATAATGGCCCTATCTTCCAGGATTTATTCTTGAAATGATTTCAGTTCATCTGCCATGATTTTTTTTAATAATAATATACGTGATTTCCTTTATCCACAGCCTTAATTCAGTGACCAGCAGCCAATGCAAATTAAGTGACTCATCCCTCATAAAAGAAATATAATGTCATCCCTACTCACTTAATTCAATTGCAATTGCGGTCCACTAATGCTGCTGTGATTCTAATAATTTTGTTTTAGAAAGGCTACTATTATCAACCGCATCATCATCATCATCATCATCATCATCATCATCATCATCATCATTATTATTATTATTATTATTATTATTATTATTATTGGCTATTTCAGAGGATTAAGATGATAAATGTTTAAATTGAAGGACATTAATGGTGTGTATCTGCTACATTTTTATGACAAATGTCAGACTATATTATGTGTGGAGTGTACTGTAGTTATTGTTCTGATCAGATTATATCATGTGGAAATCTCTTCCGGTTCTCATCATATGAGGTTGAAACCATCTGTGGGTTGAGAATAATTACATACTATAATCACTGAAAAATCTAAAAGAGGTGTCAGTAGAAGTCAAAGAGGAATATAATAAATAGACTTTATTCATTACAGGTTTGGTCTATAGGTTCATGGCATACGGTTATAATTTTATTCTCTGTACTTTAAACCTCTTATTTTTTTATTATTTTTCATGTCAATCATATAATGTATGCAATGCAAAGCTACTACATGTCACTGTATATGTAATATTTGTGTAGCAGTATAGCAAAATTTAGCTCCTCAAAAAGTATGCATAATCACCTAATATTTTAAACTACCAGAATTCATCAAATTTATCAAGTAGTTTTAATAGTTGCATGTTCAAAAGAGAAGGTTGTGTTAGCTCCATCTTTGTCACTGAGAACAAGATAGTTTTAACTGTGGAATTATTACAGCCAGATTTTCATGTCATTCATTCATGTTATTATTTTTCTTTGAAAACTGGAGGAGGCTGAAATGAATGTGCTGGTCTCAAGTGGAAAGTATGATTCAAAATGATAAAAGATTAATTAAAAAAAAAAGATTTTAAAAACACAGGTCATAATAACCCCTTAGGGTATACGCCATAATTAAAAAGAAAAAGAAAAATGAAAGTTGTGCGTTCAAGTGAAAGGACGTCCAGTTTTGTCTTTAATTTTCTGTCTGTGAAGAAAAAAATCGAAATCTGTTGAATAAAACCTGAAAAGCTTTCTTGGTCATTTTGTGTGCACTCTTCAGATGGTCTTTAACAATACTGAACCCTCAAGCTCAAGGTGTAGGCTTTATTGTGAAATAACAAATTAATCTTGTAGAAACTGGTCAAATGTTGAAATAAAGCCCATTTTATGTCGGAAAAAAGAAAAGTTAAAACACCACAATTCTGTGATTTTTAGTTTTTACAACTTAGAAAAACTGCATCAGGGAAAATCTCACCAGCATCTCCTGTTCACCCTGTCTAGACAACAACCACTAGTAACATCTGAAGTTGTAAGAAGAGCCTAAATTCAGACAGACACTGAAGATTGAAGAGAAAATTGTGAAATGTTTGGGAAAATGATGTGACTGGATAAAAAAAAAAAAAAAAAAAAAAAAAAAACTATTACTGCAGAACTTTGTATCTGCACAGAGCATCTTGTCATTTCATCAACAAATGATGCATTTGTTAGTTTACATCTCTAATGTACAATCAAGTTGATCATAAACAATGTCATTATTAGCTGTTATTATTTGTTGATCATTAAAAAATAATGCTTACATGCTTGAGGGAATTGTTAATGAATTGTCTGCTCTGAACTGCACTTTCTAGTACAGTGATTTGTTGGTCTATTAGTTTAATGTGTCTTGTACAGTTGTTTGTGATTTCTCAAATTGTACTCTAAAATTGAAACTCTCCATCATGTCCTAACATCCATTAAGCTTTTCTAAACCAGCGTTCAGCTTTGACTTCGAAGAATGTTTCTTATCCTTTGTGAATGTGTTGTAAATGTATTCATAAATTGCTGGCTCACATTTGATGCCCTACTCTAAGGTTGCAACAAATAATAGTCTTTAAATATTTATAGGGGTTAGTAAGCCATTTATTGCAATTAGGATGAATAGAAGATAGAAAATGGGCATCTCCGATAATACCTGGGGCTAATACTATAATAAAAGATGATTAATGGTGAGGTACATTGTTTTATGGGGTTTTTCTTTTTTTTTTTTTATTTTACTCAATTGGTCAGTTGAGTTTACTTCAGTTTTTATGAGTGGTTTGTGGACTTACCCCCATTTATTGTAACAAGTCACTATCAGGATAACGTCTTCCCTTCAATCCATTGGTAATAAACCTATTTGGAGCATGATGATTTTAGAAATTATTGATCTTACCTCAGATAAATGACGCCACTAATAGTTTACTTCTTTTTCAACAAGTAACTCACAAAATAAAATTAGAGTCTGTGGTTTCATTATTCAAACACCAGCACTTCTTCTGGATTTTATGTTGTTGCAGCCTGAATTCAGAACTTAGACTTGAGTAGTACTTGAGGAGTATGTTCAGACATGAATCTAGCACCACACGAAAGTCTCTGTGAGGCTGGTATGTACTGAAAAACTGAAATTTTGGTGCTAGATGAAAATTCAAGCAGTTGCCAAAATTCACATTTCAGCTCCAAATTACAATATAATCCATTGAACAGTCATCAATACTTTTTTACTCTGGATCATGAATGTCAGCCAACTGGCATCAATAGACATCATGACATCAAAGATTCAAAAGAGTAATTTGAATTTAACTTCTGTGACCTATAAACATCTGTGCACAGTTTCACAGGATACCATTACATATTTGCAGAGATCTAGCAGTCTGAAATAAAGTGGTGGACCAATCTCTCTCTGTTAAGCTTCTTCTGTATGTCATTGAAATCCAAACTCTGAATTAGATAAACCAAAGCACTGAACAAACAATAATTTTGACTAGATTAAAGATTATCAAATTTCGCAAATATATGAAAATGGGAGCCAAACTGGATAGCAGTGCATTTAATAGTTTTCCAGATATATTACTAAAAAACAGAAAATGTCAAGCTTGTGATGGTGCTAGAGGAAAAGTCATTGGATCACCAAAGTCAGGAGCATTCAAACTCTAGGGACCCCAAATGTCTGCAAAACATTTCACAACCATCCATCACATACTTATTGAGATAGAGCCTAGAACAGTGTGGTAGAACCAACATACCTGCAGATTACCGACATTAACAACATTATTAATCCTTGAGCGATGCAGCTGACATGACATTTTAATTAAAAAGAAGGAATTCTTTTTAGATTTTCTAAAAATAATAAAAAAAACCAACAATAACAAATAAATGAACTGGGAGTGGAATACATGAGTATTTAATTTGTATTAACTTCTAATTCAATACAAAACTGAATAAAATGTACTGGAGTTGTCTCAGTTCCCTGATGGAAGCTGGATTTTAACCTTAATGTCAAGAGATTTAGCAGGATTTTCAAAGGAGTTCAGCTCTAGCCTTTACTGGTCAGATACAGGACTTCAACAGTATTTTTCTGAAGCCATTCCAGTGCTGACTTGGCTATCAGAACAAAAGTGGCCATCCCTCATCTATGGTTTTTGGCACTCTGAGACAAGTTCTCTGAGAAAATTTGTTCATTTGGTTCCATTCATTGTTCCCTCCATCCTTACAAGTCTCCCAGACCCCTCTGCTGAAAAGCTTCTCCACAGCATGACACTGCCACCACCATGCTTCGCGGCAGGGGTGCTATTAGATGGGTAATGAGCTGTGCCCAGTTTCTGCCTGACAGAGAGCTTTGTTTTATGGCTGAGAGTTCAGTTTCCATTTCATCTGAAAAGTCTCTTCTGCCTCTTGTGCTCTTCAAAAGTCTTTCGTTTGACTCTCATTTCAAAGTCCAGACGGCTCTTGCACCTTTGCATCAGGGAGTGGCTTCTTTCTGTCTACTTTGCAGTACAACCTGAATTTATAAAGTGATTCACTCATAGTGGTTTTTTCCAGCAAATGTTCCCATGGTAGACTGGAGTTGTACAGATCTGTCTGAAGGTTTCTTGGGTTACCCGTCTGATCCAGGTCTTTCCTAACTGTCGTCTGCTTAGGATTGTACGGATTATCAGGAAGGGGCTAGGTAGTTCCATGTTTTCCTTTTTCCATTATGCTAGGTGATCTGAACCACTGACATGGAATAGCATGAAATTCTATCTCTGAAGTTGATTGTTATTTGTTACAGCTTCATTGCACAGATTCTCCTCATGGTCTGTTGGATCTTGGATACCCTGAGAGATAAGTGAGAAAAAAAGTGATTATTTTTCTGAGTCTGTTCTAATTTACTTGCTCTCCTGGTTTTGGTAACCTTTGAAAAAAAAGGTTTGCCAGGTAATTTTTTTTTTTTTTTTTGGTGGGTCATTTTAATAGGGATGCCCTGGGACCACCTCAAAGAACCCCTGGGGGTCTCCAGAACCTACTTTGAGAAAAGATGAATAAGACCGGTCTAAATCACCCTGGAGCCCAGTCAGCTTATTTTTGTTTGTTTAATATTCCAGAGGGACAGCCAACATTTGACTTGTGGGTCCAACAACTCCATCCCAGTGGTGTAAGCCACATCGATGAAGGAGGAGGCTGTATAAGGTTAATGAGGGTTGTTTATTTATTTAATTATTTTTTATTAAAAAAAACGATGACTGAATGACGCTGTGCAGAATGAGAACTACGCACAGCTGTGGAGAAAATAAAATCTGATCAGCTGTGCATAGGTAAGGTGTTGAATAGACTTAACTATCCAAACATATTGGAGCCTTGAGCTGAACCTGATTTTGTTGGCAGATGAAACCGCTCAGAGAGAAAATAAGAACGTGTTGCTAGTCTTACCTCATAAATACTTTTATGCGAAACAGTAATGAATGTACAATCTGAAATGCATTGAAAAGACCCCATTTCTATCTCTCTCTCTCTCTCTCTCTCTCTCTCTCTCTCTCTCTCTCTCNACACACTCAAAAATCACCTGTCAATACTTTTCAAGAGTAACTTGATATAGGCAAAACATAGTTTTTTCACCTGTTCTTAAGTTAAAAAACAGGAAGAACAAAGCAGAAAAAAACCATTAAGAAAAGATTAAGAAAATGGATTACCAGACTTTTTCTCACTTGCTTCTCAGGGCTTCCGTATTTTCCATATGGTCATGACTCTTGTAACAGATCTTTAGCGTGCAGCTTACAATACATTAAATCCATTTTAATTTCCGGTGTAAAGCCACAAAGTGTGAAAAAACCTCAGTTTTTTTTTTTTTTTTTTTTTTTTTTTTTTAATTGAGGCACTGTATAGCCTATGCAGGTGTGGTTCTAATTTTTTTTCCTGGCAAGATTTACCTTCACCACACCTTGAAGCAGGAGGTCAGCAGTGGCAAGGTCATTCAAAGTTATTCTGAGCTGCCAACTTAACGAAATGCCCCTATTCAAGGGGCAAGAGTAGCCATTTAAGGAATCTGTCAGCACAGACAAAAGTGCAACCACATATACACTAATTTTCACAATCAATAACACAAATAGAAGAGTACAGAATGAGACAGTGAAGTGAACATCACTAACAGTTACCATGCATCCACAAACGTCATGCTGGTGTTTCATTTATATTGCTGGGATCAATTCTGAAAAAGCTTTACAGTGCTCACATAAAGCGTAGTTGCTTTTTTTTAGCCATGATGTATTTGTATTGTTCAGTGTCAGTGGAGCTATATAGCGTTTACAATTGATCGACTGAGTAAGAATGCAAACTGCCTCTATTCACAAATGATGATACTCATTACAAATGTGTTTGCTTGAGTTGACAGGTGTTGTGTTAGTGTCATGTGTGGGGTGTGAATGAATATAATTGTGTGTGTATGTGTGCTTGTTAATGTGTTCACAGGCTGCATGTGAGGCCTGAGCTGCACTTTTCTCACGCTTGTTTCTGTTCCTACTTTATGTATCTTCAGAGACCTCAAACATGCACTTCCTCTCCTCCCTGTGGAGTGATGAGAATTCAAATTAATTACAAAAGCCAAGAGACCATGAAGACCAAGACCACCAGAAGACATGTGCATATGGTCAATAATTTGTGTGAGTGTGTGTGTGTGTCAGACGGCAGTCGTGCAAGTATGGTCAAAGTGTTCTTTGACTACTCAAGTATACCACTCAATTGTGTAAGAAAGCAATTTGTGTGTGTGTGTGGGTGTGTGTGTGTGTGTGTATGTGTGTGTGTGTGTGTGTGTGTGTGTGTGTGTGAACAGTTGGCGGGCTGTGCCAGGTGTGATTTCATTCTTCTAGCAGTCATGGGTCTGTGAGATCACTTTAGACACAACTTTTACCACCCACCGGCAGACGATGGTGTGCTCTTCTCTCCCAGACAAAGTGTGTGCACGCATGGGTGTCAGTGCACAGTATATCATTTATGTGTCCACGTGCGTGTGTGTCTATGTGTGTGTCTTTGTGTGTGTGTGTGTGTGTGTGTATATGTGTGTCATTGTCACCTTGTAACTGTGTTGTTTGGTTTGTATTACATCCTGTGTTCGATCTGCCTGTAGGTGTTTGTGTGTGTTAAAGTGTCTAATATGTGGACAAAAGTACATGTTTGTAGCTGTCTGTATCAACCTAGTTGCACAAGGACGAAAGTGTCTGTGCACACGTGTGTTTGTCCATTAGTGTCAGGGAAACCAGAAGGGGGCCCTGGGGCTTTTCGAGGTCAGCTTCCTGCAGAGTGGAACGGTTAAAGGGAGATAATAATAGCCAGGTCAAGATTCAATTATTTGTCTGGGGATTAACCTCATGGGGTCTTTCAGGAAGGTCAGTGGGTGGTGGAGGGTCTTAGGCTTCTGAAACAGAAGCCACTTACAAGGTGCTTCTATTATTGTTAAGTCCCTTAATCATAAACATCTGGAAGTTGTGACTGCAGGATAAAGCTACAGGTCAATCAGATTGTTTTTTGTTTTAATTAAATCAAACAATTGTGGGGCAGCATTTGAAGTTCATTCCCCTTTGCAGTCAACATAATGCATCGTTAATGGTTTTATATATTATTAGAAAGAATATGGGGAAATATGAGGAATGTGTTTTTTTTTTTTGTTTCAGACAGCTGTGTCAGGGGTTTGTGTGGTTGACATGTGCTGACAGGCTACCACTGTTATATGTGGACAACTGCTGTAGCTACAAATAATGGACAGTGTTGCTAACAGGGATTTTGAGGAGCTGTGAACAAACCAGCATCTGATGGTGCTGAAGCAACATTAGCAGGTATGTTTACATGCTGTTTAATGTGCTGCAACTGAGCCGCAAATTAGCTACCTAGCCTGCTAACTGATATTAGCTGCATACCTTTCCCAAGTGAAAGTGTGTTCATATGTATAAGTTAAATGAGAAGGAGAGTGGTGGGTTGTGTTGTGTATCAGAATACTATCAGACTCACAGTGTGAGTGTCTGCAGTGTCCATGACAGAATGACACATTATTCTGAACTGACAACCTCGGGCCTCCCAAACCCCTCCCATGCCTCAAACGATACAGCAAAGCTCAGCCAAGGTAATACCCTCTTAATTTTCTTTTCACTATGCTTGCAGCTTCAGTCACCATCCAGTCCCAGTTATCCATATCTGGTCCTGGATAGCTCACTTTCACTGGTAGGCTACCTCCAATGAAAGCCATGTCATCTCAGGAGCTGCAATATGTTAACTTAAACGCTTAAACCCCCAATGTTATGAATGTTAATAACTTCTGCTTATGGAATACCAGAGTCCTCACTTCACATTTTTAAGAGTTGTTGAGAGAGTGATTTTTCCATCCTGTGAATGACTCTGGATAACTTCCTTGACTATCACTCTCATTTTACTGAACAGTGTGAATATCACATCCTGTTAGAACATTTTCAACATCCAAGAGCTTACTAACCGGCCAGATCCAGCATGCCATGATACAAGACCCATATTGGTGATACTGGTGATGTAAAGGTCTCTCAGTCCACACTCTCATGGGAATGTTGCCGTCCCTAACATGCTCTCATGGGTCTGAATTAAGATGTGGTCATGCATGTGCAGTACAGAGATGGACTGTTGAGCACTGTATTATTTTTGAGACAAACTTACTATCTCCTTGAACTTTCAAACTAGCTACAGTCACAGGTGAGGGTGAAACACATCAGAGGGAGTAGTTTCTAATAGAAAATAAAGGAAAGAAAAGCCCATGGACGGGAAAGGAATTGTTTGTCAATGACAAGATGAGACTCTTGTGGCTGATGGTGGGTTTGACATCAGAGAAAGATCTAGATACAATGTCCAAAACCAGTAAATTATGGCTCTCAGAGAGAGACACCATAGGGCTTTCATTAGGTTTCCAATGCAGCTGCTTCACAGCCTGGTTTGCAAGAACAGATCCATCATCTACAATCAGCGTACAATGAAAAATATATACAAAGTGCTGGCAATCCAATACAATCCTCAGGCTATCTAATCCATTTCACAGCTGCTGAAAAGATCCTAGTACAGGATCTATGGAAGTAAAGAAGAGAATGGGATAACATCATCAAAACACATTGTTGAAGAAATGGCAACCTTTTGATTTGGAACTGCGAAATCTCCCTTTCCTCACTGTTATCTCAGAATCCCATATATATGTATTCTGTGATGCCTCTGTGTGTGTACAGTGTCTACATGGCCTACCTTCAGAGAACCATGACTACATTATGTCATCTTCATCATGGCCAGGTCTCATGTAGCCCCTAAATGCCAATTATTATCCCTCACTTTAGACCATGTGCAGCCCCAGCTGGCTAACCTTATCAAGTCTTAACTCACTATTCCACAGCAGTCAGTGACAGATTCCACAACAGACAAGACTGTCAGACAGGAGAGCCAATCCATTAATTCCCAAAATAGCAGAACTTCCTCCAACTGTTTAAGCCCCTTTTGGTTCCATGGACATAAAATGTTTAGGGCCTTTTACAATGAAAGTCAGCCGCTGCACATACTAAAGGTAGGCACTCTCCAAATGCGTAACAATATATATGGCATACATCATGAGCTGCTTGACAGTATTGATACAGATACATCTTAATGATCTTCACAAGATTTTTCTCAAGACAGTGGGAAACCCTTTGGACTCCTATTTGACTGTAGGACTAATATAAGTGCAGAAGAGGCAGAGCTGCAAAATGCCTTCCAGGCCATGGCACCAGACATAAAGCAGCAATTGGCCCACACACACAAATGAACTTCTAATTCATTCCTCCATCTGCCTCACATTTTGGTGGAAGTGGTGAACATGAGATAAAATTAACAAAAAATGGCTCTCCGTGTTGAGCCATTGAGGAAACTAACCAATGACGGAAACAATCTTAAACTTAACTAATCTTAAAGTCTTGATTGGAGTTGAAAGCATTTGAATTCAAAATCTCTCAGATATAGCTCCTCTGACCTTGCTGATCCAGACCCACTCATCATAAATATGTTGTTGATAGGGTGGCCCAACTTCTCTCTTCCTAATATGCAAATAAATTCCTCAGCAGAAGAAGATGGCATCACTGTTAAATACTAGGTGATCATTTTCTGGAAAGCTTTCATTTCTTACAACTTTCCAAATCTTCAAAGACTGCCAAAGAGAACCTGGAATCAGGTTAGGTGGTGATGATAGTCAACCCCAGTAGCCTCATGCTCGTCATGGACTGTTAGAAGACAGTTGAAACTTACCCTGGAAAGTATGGAAAGGTTTGTATTGCTAAGGTCATTAGTCAAGGTCAAAAATACATACATCTTACTTCCAGATTAATCCCACTCCTTGATATCACTGATGAAACTATAGAAGGTATTTGCTGCACAGATCCAGGGGCAGCTGTTTCAACTGTTTACTTCATTTAACCACCACAAAGAGACATCATGTCGTAGTTCAACGTACTTGCGATAAACCTTCTACTTTATAAATTGAGCCCTGGATAAAGGCTTCATCTACTTTGCCCCCAAACACTTTCACCTTGACTGAATGTTTATACAGTAGACATGTGGGGTATGCTTTTGAATAACATTCAATGTATCTAGCAGTTTCTTTCTATTGATTAGGATTATGGTCTGCTTAATAATTGACATGGAGGTTCAATGATAATCTTATCTAATTTGTTATGATGAAGTACACATTTGGCTAATCATTATTTCAAATTGCTTTAATGTGTTTCTGTTTAACATGATTTAAAGGCTTGATTTATGATTTAGATGGGCAAGATATTCTGATTTGTTTAGAACCATGGCAATTATGGTAACCAACATTCATATTATTTTCTGTTTCATGGTGGTTTGTGTCTCCAAATAAAACATTAAATTTATTAAATTCAACAATATTATTGTAATGGGCTGCATGACATGTTAAGAGTTACTGTTCAGAAATATTAGTTTTGTTAGAAAGCAATGGTTAAAACTGACAGTTCGAGTGGAGCCACCAAGATTTCCAGTGTGTTGAGAACCATTGTGAAGGCTGTCATTGGTATCAGCAATATATGACAGCGATGTGGGAGTTAGTCTATAAGGACTCTAAGTGAGAGGCTAGTTCAAAGTTAACATTATATTGACAGTTTTTCTTGTTGTAGTATTGCACTATGGCCCAGTAGCCTTTGTATACTGTTCCATGTGTATATTTTCAATGATTTGTTGTTTGCATTTTATA
>JANJYP010033957.1:0-14034 GCA_024605115.1 Rastrelliger brachysoma
TGATGCTTTGTAGCGATTTCAGCAAAACTCCTGAATTTTTTCCCCTCTTTGCTGCATTGACAAATAAGTTGTGGTGCTTCGTGATTCTTCAAAGAAGTAAAGGATTCTTTTGCACTACGTGACTCACACATATCATCTTTATTGTTAACCCGTTTCTACTTAGGATTCCAGATGCTTATTTAATACCTCCATGTGCTCTCACTTTAGTAATGTAGCTCTGGTTATGCACATATTCCGTTTTCATGCAATCTGCATTATTTTTAATAGGGCCCCTAAGTCCAAATAGAGGAAAGTGTTGCATGGTATTGTAAAAAACAGCCTACTTAAGCATCTTGTTTGGAAATAATTACTGCTGAAGTTGTCTTGTTGATTTGACCCCTGTTAAATCCATACCATAATAAAGAGTAAATAGCAGTTGTTTTATAGTGAAGAATAAGAAAACCGTATGGCTCTGATATGGTGCCACTCAGTACCATATGCGGATGAATCCACAAACATATAAGATCTGAACTGCTCTACACAGCAACTACACACCCTGTGATTACGAGCCAAGGAAATACTATTGGTGCAATTATACATTTTCTCTTTTAGATAGCATACAATGAAAGAAATCATGAAGAAATCCAGCCTATTTATTCTTTTAGATATACAAATGCTTTGTATATATTTTTCTGTTTAGCATTTTTTGGCGTTCAGGATCTGTTTTTGATTGGTTGACAGATGAATGAAGAGAAAAGGACTTTTATTCCAATTGGGCGTTTGAAAAGTTGGAGCTGAATAGTTTGAAAGTTATGTGTGCCCGCTTCTAGAAAAAAAGGCAACAAAACTTTAATCAAACAGCTTGAAATCCTAACAGATTCTGAAAGAGCACCGACAAGGTAATCTGTGTTGTTTAGGGACCGCAGTGCGCCCCCCGCGCCATTTATCTTTGAGGGGAAAAATTTCTCCCTGTTGCGTTTAATGTGTAGTCAAAGTGGAGAGGGCGAAACGCTACTCTCTAATTTAGCATGTCATCTCTATCCAAATCACTTCAAAGATGAGGCCCTTGCCAAAGATTTCCTCCCTTTTTCTCCTTGCCTTTTTCTTTTTCTACCCCCCCCCCCCCTTTCTTTTCTGCCTTTTCTTGTTCCCCAAGTTGCCGTTGTCACCATCGTTTGGCGCCAGGAAATCTCGGGCATCTAAACAGCAGCACACAATGTCGTAAAAAGGCTCTAGAGTTTTACTTTCAGATGTCACTCCAATAGCACACATCTGCTACGTGCCGTGCATCTGCTAGGCTCTCCCGTCTCAGAGAGCTGGGAGTGCTGATTGAACTGAAGACAGAAAACATCCTCATTACCGTGGGCAATAAGTGAGCTGGGCTCCCCAACAGCCCTTTTTAATGCATTCACTCACTTAACTGCAGCTCCGGTGTTGCTGTGGATCCAAACATGTACATGCGAGCCTGCCCCTCCCCTCCCCCGAAATAACGGGTCGCAATGTTAGTCGTCGAAAATGATCGGTGGTTTACATTTGAATGACAGACGCCATCTAGTGAGCCAGAGGAGTGACGCAGTTTTGATGACGTCGAAATAAGGTGACAAATTTGCATTTTCGTGTTAGGTTGGGTGGATTAACTTCAAAAAAGTGGACTTAGTGTACTGTTTGCTTGCTGATTCCAATCACAAAAGTCTTATTTTCCAGATTTTTAAAAACCATAACTACTACTGTTGTGTGATATATATCATATTTAAAAATCACTCACAAATTATGTTGTCCTGACGATTGCTGCCAACCAAACGCTCCTCAATTGCACGTTCGGAATACCCTATTTGTTCTTTTAATGTGGAAGATTTGTTGGTACGTGCGCATGCAGATACATGCACGTGCACACACATGTAGACATATAGGCACACACGTGACCACACATAGACACCATGCTGCTTCAGTGCCAATCGCCCCTGTGTCCTATACAATAGTTGTTACACAGCCATTGTGTTAGTGCTTAGTGAGAGGTATCAGATTCTCTGCTAGATACTCTTGGTCATTTTTACATGCATGTCATGATCAACACATTCCTTTTAACACTAAAATTCTTACAAAATGCAGTTTTAAGTATTTTCTCATCAATTATTTGTGAAAATCTAATTGCCATTAAGCCCTCTTTTTCATTTCTGATTGAGACAACTATAAAATACAGAAGCCGAGACGTACTCTCGCTTTGCTTTTTTCTTTACCACTCTTTCACACATATCACAAAACATGCAATCCATCAATTTGACTTCAATTTCCTTATTATGATTAAAGTGATGTTTTAAGGCAAGTGCACACCACCTGCTCCACTGGACTGAGAGAGAACAGCTTCTTTTAATCTGCATTAGTATGTACTGGATAGAAGTGAGGGATTATTGAAGAGAAGATCTGACGAAAAAGGGCAGAGGGCAACGAAAATATTCTTGAAGGGGACATTTGTATTGTGACTGAAATGGCTTTACTTATTTTGCTAATATTTGGCCATTTATGGATATCAATATCAAGTGATCATCAGTGATATGGTTATTTATAATGGTAGGGGTAAAATCCAACTATTTGGTGGCAAGACTCTTTGGTCTTTCTATTCAGCACCTTCTTAAGTGGATTCCCCTGTCAAAAAATATGATAATTTTACAGGGTCTCATTTGAGGGTTAGATACACTTCTCTGTTACAGCTCCACTTTATTAAGATTAGTAAAGAGTTTGCCCTTTGACACTTTTAAAATGTAATGTGTCCACAGAACATCTGCATGGATGCTTTGCACTGCAGCTGCTTAACAGATGTCGACTGCACAGTTTCGAGTTGCTTTCAGAGAGTATGAGTTTTNGTTAGTAAAGAGTTTGCCCTTTGACACTTTTAAAATGTAATGTGTCCACAGAACATCTGCATGGATGCTTTGCACCGCAGC
Source organism: Rastrelliger brachysoma (assembly GCA_024605115.1). Classification (NCBI taxonomy): domain Eukaryota; kingdom Metazoa; phylum Chordata; class Actinopteri; order Scombriformes; family Scombridae; genus Rastrelliger; species Rastrelliger brachysoma. The sequence continues at coordinate 2,922 of JANJYP010033957.1, forward strand.
TGCTTAACAGATGCCGACTGCACAGTTTCGAGTTGCTTTCAGAGAGTATGAGTTTTTTGGGTGTCTAATCTGTCTGTCAGAAAGGTCGACACATTTTTCCCTTTGGAGGAAATGTCAACAGTGGCACAGAATGGCCAATCACATATCAGTGAACCCTTGACACACTCCTTCAGCTCCTCCTATATTAAGCAAATCATGTCGCCACTTTTCAACGTTAAGAATCCTTACTGGTCCATCATAGAGTGGCGCTCGGCAGTTGACCGGAGCGTTGCCTTCTCACCCACATCTACCGATGCAGCGCTTGTAAGTGGTAACTGTGGCAACCGTCACTAGTGTCAAACTTTAATGGCCGCTTTTGCATGACCCTGTTGTCAGTATCAAACAAAGCTTTTTCCATGTCCTCTCAGACTCAGTGTCACTATTCAACGGGTAGAACACCTCTTCACTTGTACCACGATTTGCTGATCACATGGAGAGATGCGTGTGGTGGTTTGTGTCACGCCTTTTAATCAGAAGCTCTGTAATAAGTATTCTATTGTTCAGATTCAGATGATTTATTCTATTAATTGTTCAGTTGTTTATGTAACTATGACCTCCTTACAGCTGTGTGATCCTGATATTGGTGCTGGATTGTTTGTCTTTTCATTGAAGATATTCATTTTTTATGCAAGAATCTGCATCACAGTCCACCACAGACAATCTAATTCACAAGGAGTTATTAAAAAAATAAATAAAAGAGAAGGCAGAAGTGAACAGGGAGGTGTGCCAATCCAACCAGCTGAGTTTGAGTGTGTATAAGCTGTATTAGCTGGCTGGGGTCAGCAGGGGTGAGGCTGTTCACCATGGTTAATAGCTACAGAATGAACTGAGGACACAGTAATAGACTGATAACAGGGCTAGGGTTGGGTAGATGAGGGGGGGAGTGTGAGTTGACAAAGAGCAGGCAAAGCAGCATGTGAAGGAAAACATAAAGTAATAAAGGTTGGGATTAGGGGAGAAATTAAACAAAAGAGAGAAATAAGTAAAAAGCAAGGAGATCTGGGTAACGTATGAGGTTAAGGTTAAGTGAGGGCTGTGTATGTAGGGATGGAGGGAGGGACTGAATAAGAAAGAGAGATGAGAAGAGGGAGAAAAAGAAAGAAATCAATAGGTAANATGTATGTAGGGATGGAGGGAGGGACTGAATAAGAAAGAGATGAGAAGAGGGAGAAAAAGAAAGAAATCAATAGGTAATGACAAAGGCGAGGACAGTAATAGAGGTAAAGGAGGGCAACTGATAAGGAAGGAGGGATAAGGAAATAGGGAAGGNCAGTAATAGAGGTAAAGGAAGGCAACTGATAAGGAAGGAGGGATAAGGAAATAGGGAAGGAGGAATTAGTGGAGGGAGTTTCGTTACAACAATTTTGTATCGAACAGGATGTTTTGACAGAATCTCAAACGTTTGTACAGTGAGTCCCGTGCTTGTTAGTCATGGGAAATACGACACAAAAACTATTCAAAACAGTCACATGATGCTTTGTTATATTCCAAACTGGAGGCATGTAGTTTGAACGTGATGAGATGAGAGGGTTAACGAGTTGGGAGGGTTAAATAGAAAATGCTACTGAATTGCATTTGTAGCTTATGGTGCTAATGTCACAACTTGTGCTGCTTCAATGTTGACCTTTCTTTTGATAAAATCTGTCCCAGTGTGCAATAATATATCTCTGAGTACTATTTGAATGGATTATAGATTTATTATTCATATTGCAGAATGTCTTATGTTGTTGGGAGTAGAGGAAAACAGACTGTAAAATTAGTTTGGTTGAAAAGATGAATGTTTTTGGTAATCCTTTGCAGATTTTAACAACAAGAATACACACGCAGTAGGGTGAAGACCAGTGTGCAGCTTCGGTATGAGTCCATCTTGTCCTCTTGCCATGACAGGAAAAAACACAAAACGACTGGTGAGGTAGATAGAGCGCAATGTACTGGAGAAGTGTTGTGCAACATATTTTATTTTTCATGGAAATGCTTTGCAGATTTGCCCAAACAATGCCCCTTTTACATTTGAAATCATGTGCCTTTCTCCAGCTGCATGAATGAAAGCAGGAGCTAAAGTGTAAAGATCTATAATACAATATAATAACAGAAGACGTCCCACACATGATATTATACAATATCTCAATAATATTTGTGTCTGCCAATACTGCACGAGTGTTAGTTAAGCAGCCAATTTTTCCCCAGTGAAGCACTTAAGAATATGTTTTTGTTGGTGTTTAGCAGAGACGCACCAAGACACTATAATTTAACATGTCTCTATTTGTATTTTGGAAGGTCTCGACCAGACCATTAGGTTTCAATGATAATGTCAGCCAGAACTTTGTTGTCTTATTTGCACAGACCAAAGAAGTTTCTTGCATTTCAATGCTGATTACACACTGGATACTCACATTCTGTTTTAAAAAGTAGGTGCATTTGAATGTTTGGATTTTTCTCCCTCATTACGAAGTGAGATTGATGTCAGAATAACTTATGCATACAAGACTAACAGTGCAACGAGCAAATTAGGCTTCACCTTATTGCCTTAAAGAGTAGAAGGATGCATTCCACATGAAGAAGAGAGACTTTTAATGATAAATTCAAATGTTTTTATGTAAATATTGTTCTATTTACATTACAAGTGAGGGGAGCCAGTCCCCCGGTAGACAATTCATAACATAAGGTGAAGACAGATGAGAATCAGAACCTCTGGACGGGTTAAATGATTAGATTCCTGCTCAAACACAACTGTGTGTGTATATGTGTGTGTGTCCATGTCCATGGTCTAATGACTGTGCTGTCTGCAGAGAGTGGAACACAGGAGGGAATTAGTCGTCATTGCATATCAAAGGCTTAGCCATTAGAGACACAGGGTAGGGTCTTCCTAATGAGAGGGGGTACCGGTGTGTGATGGTTTGTGTGTGTATGTGTGTGTGTGGGAGTATGTGGTGTTTGGTTAGGTCACATTATAAGCATACTTTGACACATGCACCTTAAAAATGGCCTGCTTTTTACATATTGCATTTTGGCACATGTATAAAGAGAAGGTAGCGATCACTGATACACATATATACACACACACATCCTGGCATAATTCAAAGATACCCACAGCATTTATATATATATATACAAAGACGTGCTCTCAAATGTAGACGAAGTCAAAGACACACACACTGTGTTGCCAGGCCCCTCTGGCAGGCCTCGTCGTGCCTCTCAGTGTGGCATGGCGTGGGCAGAGGTGCCAGCGAGATGCCAGGGCTTTGTGTGCCACACTAAGATCAACGCCAGCCATTGCACGCACACAGCACATAACGCGCCCGGGGGTACAGGACTCACACGCCCACCTACACCTTCCATCCAACCATCCATCCATCTCCTAAAATCTTTTTCCCCTATGTGTTTACCTCTTTCTCTAGTCCTCTTTATTTCTCTCTGTATGTACGTATGTGTGTGTGTGTTTGTGTGTGTGTGCGCGTATGTAGACTGATTGGCGATGCCCTCTGTGCCATCTGCAGCACCCCCACCCACCCACCTCCCACCCTTCCCACTCATCACAAGGGTGGGCTTAACCATCTGTGTGCCAGTGTGTTCACACAGTGAGAAAAGGGGGACTTTGGGGAGGGGGTGGGGGGTCGGAACGGTGGCAGTATCGGGAGTTGCCATGACAGACGCACACAGAAAAATACAAAACAGCCCACTGTACATAGAGAGAACATCAAGAATTGACATGTGAGTGCACAACAACATACGGTGGCCCTGCATGCAGACTACTGCTATGAGAGCTCAAGCAATGTCAGATATTGTACAGCTTGCAAAATGGTTCTGCTGTATTCAAACAAAACCTAGGAGCATGTTGTGTACAGTATTAGCTGGTGGATTTAAAAAAAAAAAAAAAAAATTTAGGCTTGCAGCTGCCAATAAGGGTAAGTAAGGGTCAAGGGTCAAAGCTACAGTGCCCTGAAAGTATTCCTATGGGCAAAGATGGACTGTGGATAGAAGTGCTAAGAATAGATATTGAAGCAGAAGAGCTTACCACATTCAGATTTACCCAGTACACAACAATGGAAAGGATTAATTTCTGCAATTAAAATGAAGGCACTGGATTGGTATCAGCTTAATATTGACCGTATTAAGCAGATCAGGTTGTGATCCATGTAAAATACAGTATTTTTGCCAATGTCAGTTACATTCATTACTCTGAGTACTATACCAATGCACCACAACCAGGCATATAATGCAATCTGAGTGTTGACAGTTTGATTCAAGAATCGGGCTATACTAATAGCAACTAGTGTAGCCTGGATTTGCTAGCCTCAAGAAGAGATGAGGAGTGGGCTACCTCACTTCTTTCTAAATACATACTCCCAGAATTTTCAAACTTAAAACTGATGCTGGCTCACACATGATCCCCACATAGACTGGTCCACCAGCAAGTTATAAATTTGAGTTCTTTCCCCTGTCTTCCCACTCATCTTGGAACCCCCTAATCTGTCAGTCATCCCCTCTGTCTATCATGACATAGGGAAGGTTTTCAGTAAACAGCTCACACATTGTCCACGTGACTGTGCCATTGACCTCCTCTCAGTGCCCCTCTATCTTGCAGCTGTCTGTTTGACCTGTCCTTTCTGGAAAGAGATCCTTGCCTTTGATCGATTGTGCTTTTGAACTGATCCAGAAAGCCACCATCTTTTCCACAGTGGATTGAAGGAATGCCCCCTACCTGGCCAGAATCCAGGAGTGAGACGAATAGAAAATGGCTTTTAACATGGCCTCCCGCCATTTAGAGTAACCGGTCATGGCATTTAACCCAATGCTCTTTTCTGTCTACCAGGCTTTAGTTAACTAGGTGCTGCGAGACCTTCTCAACTCTTCTGTCTTTGTTTACTTCTATGATATACTGGTTTTTCCTGCAACCTGAAAGAGCATGTCACGCATGTCAAGTGCTTCACAGCCTCCTTGAAAACAAAGATTTGTCAAAACAGAAAAGTGCATGTTTCTCATCAGCTCATTCACTCTCCTGGGGTACATCATAGGGAGCGGGCTGGTGAAGGTAGAGAGTGGTCCAAACCCATGTTGGTGAAGCAGCGCCAGCAGTTTAACAGCTTTGCCAACTTCTACCACCTATTTATAAGAGACTATAGCTGAGTGACATGCCCCCTTGCCCAACTTCTTCAATCTCTTCCTCAATTTATACCCACCGAGGCAGATACAGCCCTCTATGAGCAGAAGAAACAATTTACATTGGCATCTGCCCTCCTTCATTTTGACATGTCACCACAGTTTAATGTGGAGTTAATGCCTTCAACTCCAGGGTAGAAGTGGTTCTGTTCCATTGCTCAGCCACTATCCAGAAGTTTCATCCCTGGGACTTGTCCCCAGCCAATCGTAATTAATGATGTTGGGAATCAGGAGCTCCTGGCTGTTAAGGTCACCTTGGACAAATAAAGCCACTGCCTTTGGCCGAACGCCTGTTTATTATGTGGACAGAACACAAGAACCTAGCCTATTTTCTTCAGTTCCACCATTTCCATCCTCCTTTGCGGTAGCCATGGTGACATGGCAGATTGAGTCCTCAGTCAAGAAGGTCCCACCAGCTTTCTTGTCTTCCGTAAATGTATCCCTTCTCATTTTCCTGCCATCCAGGTATCAGTTGCACCCTGTTTCTCCTGAAGTGGTGCTCTGCTGGCTCAAGATGAATTCAGACACCCATGCATTTGTAGCTGCCTCTACCATGCATGCCCACAGACAGGCCTCCCACCAGCAAAAACTGGCCTACTCCACCCTTCCATTAAAGTCCCTGACTGCCAAAGATCTCACATGGTCCTCAACTTAATTTCTGGATTTTGCAAAAGAAACAATATTCTACTTCCCACGATGGATAGGTTTTCTATAGCTGTACACTATGATTCTCCCTGAGGTCTCTTCCTTGGAAACAGCTGACCTCCTGATGTGCCATTTTTTCTGCCACAGACACAGTGACCCTGACTGTAGACACCAGAGCATATCTCAAATCTGGGAAGCCTACTGGCAAGCCCTCGAGGTGACAGTGAGTCTACCCCCCCTCCCCCCCTCTGATTCTTATGTGTGTTGGCTTCATGCAGTTCATCTTCTCCCTCAGTTGACACACCTGCCATCAATCAGCTCATTTCCTCTCCAATTTATCAACTCTGGCTCTCCACCATATTGTTGCATCAACCTCAGTGGTAGTAAGCATTTCCAGGCCCATTAAGGAAGTGAATTCCTTGTGTCAAGCTATCGATTGTATTCTAACACTTTTCTCTTGTGTCCAAGGATCATCTCATTCCTGCTTGCCAACCTGCCTACCTGCCAGCCACCTCCGAGCTTCCAAACTAACCCCTGCCAGCTACATGTCACCTCATCCCATGCTAACAGCCACACACCTCCATTTCCCCTCTCCCTCCTGCTGCCGTCAGATCCCCTTCCCCGTCATCAACTCTAAGAACAGTAACTCTCCTACAATAAACCTCTTCTTAACCAAAACCACTCTGTCCTTGTCCTGCATTCGAGTCCCTCATGAGTTCATAACGCAGACTAATTATTTAAATCCATTAAACCACAGTCAGAGTCTATAAAACAAGTGATGTACTGTACACAGCAGAACATTTTAAATAGCAGTTAGTGATTATACCACATGCCTGCAATGATATTTTTAAGGTCTGAAGTCAAAGCAGGAAAGTCCAAACACACACAATATAAAAGGCATCTGCCCCAGCTACATATTGAACCAATATGTAAATCTCATGTAAATATCTTCTATAAAAAGGTGGTGAGTTGTGCTCTGGTATTACTAGTAGCGGCTGCATAATAAAATGTTTAGGAAGTTTAGCACAATTGCAGTGGCCACAGGCCAGCTGGCTATTAGCCTCAAACCTCAAACAGCACTGTTATTTTTCTTCTTTCGTACTTTTCTTTTCCTTTTTTTCTTCTCATGTTCCAACTACTTTTGCCCATTCATACTACTATGTGAATTGTGTTTAGGTATTATGTTTCAATTCACCCTTCCTCCCATCACATAACACAAACACAAGAGTTTCAATGTGTGTTTAAAAAAAAATACTATGAAACGCCACAAACATAGACAAAGTCAAAGTTGCCATGGATTGTCTCTTTGCCCTTCCTGCCCTTTTATAAACTACATACACACACACACATTTTATTGTTCTTTGTCACACATGGCCTTGATGATGAAAAAAGAAATAAAAAGGAAAAAGAACTCTTAAGTGTCAAACCTCACACCCAGTCTGCTACTGTATGCGATAAGATTAGATTTATTTCTCCAGCTGTGACACAGAAAATCAAAGTGGATTATTTAGTTAAAAAAAAATGACTGAATTAAATTAAAACTAGTAGGCGTTATTGTTAAGCAAGGAACAGTGGGGGCTTAAATATATAGGCTCAGCATAGCCCTCAGGCAGTGGATAGCACAATCTCCTCTCCTCTTGTTCTCACCAATGGACTTAAAAACATAAACAGCCTTCCAGGACCACAAAGCCTGTGTAGAAAATCAGAAAATCATTTCCTCTTCACTCTAGATTCCCTCATGCGCTCTATCTCTATTCTTCTGTTCTCTCTACCGTCCCCCTTCTCCCTCAGAGCAAGTACACAGGGGGCTGCCAGGGTGCATCAATCCAGGGTTGAGCTCGTGCCTTGACGTGGAGAAACACAAAGTGCAGAGATTTGGTGCATAAACATGTGTGCTCTTAAAAAGGGCTGCAGAAAAGCGAGGAGAAGGGAACGCTGCCAAATCCCCCCATTCAGCCTCAGACCGAAGGAGGCAACATCCTGACAGCTTTGAGGTGGTGGTGGGGGGGTTGATGGAAAGAAGGGGTAGAAAGAATAGGAGGGAGAGAGATAGCAACTGAGGAAGAGATTGTGATGGAGAAGGAGGGAGAAGGAGATGAAGAGGTAAAGAGAGAACATCAGCTGCTGGGGATAAAAAGCAAATCTCAGCGAGTCTCAAAGTGATAATCCGCTGTATTTTCATATTGAAAAAACTGGCTGTTCCATATCTCTGTCATGTAATGAAAGTGGGTATAAACTTGTAGGTTGTCCACTCTCTTCTGCTCAGTAAAAATCTGTAGTGTGCACATGCGGGAGATTACACATCAAAACCTTCCACCTCCTTCCCACACCTCACTTAATTGATGCGGTTCAAAGTTCAATCCAGACCTTGGGAAAAACCGCTCATAGAACAGTGTCACCTCAAAGTCTAATTAGTCACTGTTATTAAGCTTTTAATCTAATCACATGATTCTCAACAGCAGGTTGTCCTCAACACTTTAAGGACTATACATCCATATTGGTTTAAAAGATGGGGTTCAAAGGTCATTCTTGACTTTGAAAACATAATCACAAAGGATTTTGTTTAGTAGATTTAATTTCAGGATAATTACATTTTAAAGAGACTTTACTAGATTTAATCATTGACAATTATTTATAATTCTTTGGTGAGTATGATTTTAATTTTATATTTAAATGATGAGTAAACTATGATCTAAAACCCAATTTGTAATAAATTTGATTCGTCCTTCTAAAGTTCTTTAAACCATGTGACTTGTTTGATCTCTTGGCTACCATTACTGTGTATGCAGCTTTGCCCCTCCATCACCCTGCTGCTACCAGAGTCAAGACCCTGTCTATGGCTCCCTAGGGATATCTTCTATTGGCTGCTATTTTTAGGACTCTATCTCTGTAAAAGAGCAGTCTATTTATCACGGCATAACAAGTTATTTTGGTGACACTGCAAAATATTTTCCCTGTTTTGCTTGCGCTCAATGGCATGACCTTTGTAGTATATTTACAGAAAAATACATGACGTCAGAATCAGGTAGACAGTAGAAATTAAGGTCGTAATGGTATGTCTGTTTGCCGCAAACTATTTGGCACAGGATGTTTGATTTGGTACATCACCTTCCTCGGTTTGTAAAGCTCTGTTAACTAAAATCACTGCCAAAACTGTTTAATAATCCACTTACTCAAATGTGTGGGACAATAATTTTAGAGTATGAGTTCCTTCCAGAACATTTTGGCAGCACACTACTTACAGTAGCTGTAGCATGCACCGCTACGTTCAGAGTGACGTACGAGAGAACCATAACACTGACCAAGTGCTGCACTATTATTAAAATATGTTCCTATTATCTCAGTAGTGAAATGATACTTGACAATGATAACTAAAGCAAAGAGTATGCTCCAGACTTGCTCTATGTGAGAAGAGCCTTTAGATAACTTCTTGTGCTTTGTCTCCCTAGTCCCTCTCTGTGATGGTCGGCCTTACAGTCCACCTTCAAGTAAGGTCGTCATAACAACTATAAAAACATTGGATTTTTGACATGGTCAGACAGAATATAGTAAGTACCAGTTCTGTGAGAGAAAACTGTTAAAAAGTGAAAAGTAAAATTCTGACTGACGAACAAGTTATTAATACTGAAACATCAGTGTATAAGCAGCACATCACTGTTGGAGCTACCGGAGTTGGAGCTAGTTTAAATTACTTTATATACAATTAGACGGTAACTCAGCGTAATACAGCTGTCAGCAAGTGTCCCGACTCCTTGTAGGAAACAGAAAGGTTGTTTTCTTTCTCTACTGCGGCAAAACTTTATTGTTTCTGTAATAGTTTTGACCAATGAGCCATTGTTGGGTGTTGAAAGACTAAATTTTATTTTCTACCTTTTCTTTTTCTGTACTAAAACTGTATCAAACCATAACCCCATAACTGAGGTACATAGCAAAATATAGTAGAAATATACTGATCACGTTGCAAAGTCATCTACCTGGAGTTTGCCCTAGCATGGATTTGAATGGCCAGAGTGGCGCCTTGCAGGGTGGTGATTTGTAGCTTTGCAAAAGTCTAACTGCATTTAACTTTTTTGCTTTAACACCCCTACTGCGACTCTGGACCCCCCCACCTCTAGTCAAATGAATGAGAGTGGAGTTTTTTTTAATGCAGCTAAAGTCAGTATGTACGCAAACTATCTNTCAGAGTGGCGCCTTGCAGGGTGGTGATTTGTAGCCTTGCAAAAGTCTAACTGCATTCAACTTTTTTGCTTTAACACCCCTACTGTGACTCTGGACGCCCCCACCTCTAGTCAAATGAATGAGAGTGGAGCTTTTTTTAATGCAGCTAAAGTCAGTATGTACGCAAACTATCTCACATGTGTACACAGGTGGGTGCTTGGTGGATGAAGTCCATGTCTGTTTCCTTCTGCTATTAATCTACACAGTAAAAGCTACAGCCTTGATGCTCAGTCACTGCTTTAAGGAGATTTTTAGCAAAGATATTTCATCCATTCTCACTCTTTTCTTGCTGTAGATTGATTTTAGTCAGTCAAAAAACCTTTCAGTTGGCTGTTAAATGAAGAGAGAGCTCACGGAGAAGTCTCCATTGTCTGTACTGCAGTCAGGTAGGAGGACAATTAGTTTGTGTGCAAGTATGTGCGCTGTTTTTGTGCATTTGTGTTTGCATGTGTGTTTCCAAGCTGTCTGGACCGGTCATTTCTTCTTTTTTTTTTTTTTCTTCTTTTTTGTCGTAAATCATTCACTTTTTATTTATCTTCCCAGGCTAGTGTTTCATTAACCCTGCTGTGACACAGACTCCCTTTCATTCACTTCTCGCATTTTCTGTTCCAGCCGCTCTCTCTCTCTCACACACAGCACCAAAGATTACTAATAAATAAGTGACACCAGAAACAGTCTATTTTCTCTCAGCCATAATTAACTGACTTGATGTTTTGAAGGAGAGGAGGAAAAAAAAATCCAACTAATTAGGAATGAGTTAAGATTCGCACAAAGAGTACAGATTGTTAATTAATTTTCCGTGCAGCCATTGTCAGGAAAGAAAACAGCTTTGTTTACAGTGCAATGTTTGCCACGGCGGTTGAAGCGGCACTCTTGCTGCAGAAGCACGGCGGGGAAAGGTCTCTGGCATACTGTACTCCCTCTGTCCACTAACCTTGAGCAGACAGAACTCTGATCAAGAATCTGAGTCAGACAAATAAAGGCTTGGGCTGAAATATTGTCAGTCAGGCAACATATAAAGAAACTACTGACAAAGAGATATGGGAAATTA
>JANJYP010033960.1:0-12396 GCA_024605115.1 Rastrelliger brachysoma
AAATTTAAATTTCAATCTGCATGGAAATTAAATTCTGTGAAGGCATGGTTCTCAGAGGAGGAGGCCTACTGATACCTGGTGGTTTTTAATGAAATGCTTTACAGCTATTGGATCAATTTCCATGAAATGTGACACACATATTCATGTCCTCCTCAAAATGAATAGTAATCATGTTGGACATATTGGAAATACTAAAACTTTTGTTTCTCTGGACATTCAGCCTCAGCTTTAGCTTGTATAATACTTGTCATTAGCAAACATGAACATGCTAATGAACATGTTTACAACTGCACTTCTCATCTTGGTAAACATGTTTAACATCAGCATATTAGCATTGCCATTGTGAGTATCACTGACATCAGTATTTAGCCCAGAGCACAACTGTGGTTAAGTGCAGTCTCAAAAAGCCATTGACCTCAGCAATCAGGATATCAGGAAGCTTTTAAGGACATGTTTTCAGCAAAAAGGAAGTACAAAACATATGAATTGTAGAACAGTGTATGGTTGGGTAATATTGTCACATTACAACCCCTCCAATTTATCTTCTGACTCTTTGGAAGTCTTAGGCTGGGAACCATATCAACGAACAACATAATGCTGTTAAACTGGCTCAACCTCAATCAGCTGGAACAATAAAACGCTACTGACCTATTAACAATCTAATAATGTCTTACATCACAGTATATCAGTCATAGGACATATGTTTCAGCTGGAGTGTTTTTACTTTTGTTGCTTTAAGTATATTTGCTGATAGAACCTATGTACAGTGATCTAAGAAGGATTTTGAGATCATGACATTGAGTCAAAATGTATTTTTAGAGTGTTTGTGCATTCTTTTATTAGTACATTTACTTGGGCATACTTCTGAGTACTAATGCCAACACTGGCTCAGAGATATGACTTGCTAAGTCAATATTCTACCTTAAAAACAGCACTGTTTACTCACCTGAATATTTCTTCAGCTGTGTCAAGTTGATCAAGATGAAAAGCTAGCAGACCCAGAAGATTGCGGACAGCATACTGTAAATATCCAACTTCAGCCTCTAGCTCACACTGTAGACTCTCCTGTTTAAGGTAAGTGTCTCTGTGTCTGAGCTTCACAGGTCCAATAGGATCACAGTTAAGGTTGAGGTCCAAGTGGAAGTGACCAGGGATGTAGTCCAAGTCCTGCATGAGAGTCTCTATGTCCTCTATGCTGTCGGCCTCCATGGCCTCCTCCACACCTTTTTTTTACCAAAAGATAAGAAACTTTGTAGCAATTAAAACAGACAATTAAAAATACTACTCTTACATGTCTCAATAGAAATTTCTCCAGAATGAAATACCTCGTCCTTCTCAGCTTAAAGTTCAATCTACTGCTTCATAATTCATCCACCCAATCTTGTCATCTTGGTGCGGACAGGTTGAACAGGTTAGGTGTGGGAGTGACAAGGGAGTGGTATTCAGTGTAAAGTTTAAAACACTTTTTCCTACCTATCAGTACACCTTAATGATTCTCAGTGATACAACTAAAAGATAGAAACACGATATGTTTAAATCTATACAATCTTATCTCATCTCCCTTCATTTTTCTTCTTGAAAAATGTGAGTGCAACACTTCTGAGTTGCCTTTGCTTTGCTCTCTGTCTCCTCTTTTGACTTATTTAACTCTTTAACAGAAGTACCATCTTGCATTCTTTAAGGTCCATTCTGACAAGATAATATTATTTATGTCTTGAGTTTTGTAAAAAAAAAAAAAAAAAAAAAAAAAGTTCTGAAGCCTTTGTCCTGGATTTTTTTTTTGTGTTTAAATCACCCCCCTCTGTCTCTACTTGTATCAGCTGCAGCAAAAACAAGAATGTGGACCATCAGGCTTGGACAGACTAGGGAAACACTGAAGGTAACAGTTTCAGAATATTCTTCCCATTTCGTGCTACTAATATAAATGACATTTCAGTGTTACAAAAGCTCAATATAGTTTATACAAAATGAATCCATTATCACAACAAAAACATGCAGCTTTGAGATGAGCTATGTGTTTACAGAACATGTATACACCCAGAGCAGATATGCAAATATTCTGCAAAGAGAGGAACAAAAACAAATACTGTGAAACTTGTCATCCTGTAATTCACAATGCTATCTTAGAAAACCAGATGCACACATGATAAGAATGCTTCTGTTAATGCTTTTGCTTACAAACCCCAAACTTCCACCAGAGGGTAAACTTGTATTATAATAAACCAAACTGGCAGTAGTGAAAAAGTGAGAGGGTGTTGAGTGCTGTAAATCAAACATTACATCCAGTGTCTCATTGGGCTTTATAGGCCCACATCGACATAGTGTTTTCCGACCAAGTGAAGAAGAAGAGGGAAAACTGCACAAACCCAAGCACTTAAGGGATTTATAAAAGGCAATTTCAAAGAGAGATCAGCCCTCTTCTGACAGTTTGGGTGCAGTAGTAGCCATATGTGGAGTAAAGTACTTATGAGAACTTTATAGGCACAGTTATACTAAGACAATTTATACATACAAGAGCAATACAAAAATAGATTCAAAGACATAAGAGACAATAGGAGTTTTTAAAAAATATTCCATGTCTGATGCAAACTGGGTAGATGGCAGACTGGTAAGAGAGATAGAAGGCAAGGTGATGGCTATATTAATGAAGGATGGAGGAGTCTAATCTTTTCTGAACAGTCAAGAGCTCACAAATCCAGACTGCACACACATTTTATCAAGGTTCTGAGTGTCTATCACAAGTATACTTAAAAGTCATTACGACATTACTAAAAACATTGATTTTGAGTGTGCTTTTGATGTACATTGCTCTTTCATAATGCAATGCACAAAGGGAATGGAGAAGTAGTTTATAGCTGGAGAATAACAAAGTCCAAAAATAACACAAAAAAATGTTTTGGATTTTTTGGAAAAACATTTTGATGTATTTTTGTTCATTGATAGCTAATGATGCTGTTTCTCTGAACTCAGTTTGATTTATGTGCAGCAGTGCAGGCAATTTCCTATTAGTATATAACTATTATGTCTTTTTTTCTTGTAGCCTATTAATTTTGAAAAATGGATACTAGAAGTAAATCATATTGTTAAGACTCAATAAACAGTTGATCCCCAAAAGCATAATTCAGAAGCAAGTCAGGTAAAGTTTAATCTTGAGCTTTAATTGTGGTGGAGAGAACAGACAGGAAGTTAAAACAAACTGGATAGATTGTGAAAAGTCAGTCATGGGTTCAAATCAGGCAAGAAAAAAACGTAGTAGCGTAGTGGCTGGACAGCTCTGTCAGGAAGCTGATGATGAACTGNATTCAAATCAGGCAAGAAAAAACGTAGTAGTGTAGTGGCTGGACAGCTCTGTCAGGAAGCTGATGATGAACTGGTGGAAATGGGCCAATACTGTACTAGTGTAATGAAGAGCAGGGCTATGACAGTCAGATAATAGGGAATGGGGGATACTTATACTGGGGTTATTGAAGGGCAGATGGGAGTGGCAAGGTCTGAAATAACAGGAGTTAGTATATGGCAGGAGCAAAAAAACAGCAGCTAGCAGCAGTAGACAAATAGTTCACAGGGCACTCGGGTTAAAGACAATTAAAAGCGTATTCCTAAACCAAACTTTAATAACATTTTGTGTAGGAGGAAACAGGAGCACCTTGTGAAAGTCCACACAAGTAAGAGAATAACAACCCATACACAAATACTGCAGGCAGTCAGGTTGAACAGTGCTGAAGACTCACATTCATTGGGTTGCACAATTTGAACATTTTTTTTGTACTGCAGTTTTGCCTCTTCGTGGGTAGTGATTTATACTTACACCAATGTGGGTGTGCAGAAATCTGAAAATGTTCTCCCCTCGACAACCGTTGCCATGGCGGTCATCATAGATACCAGGCTGATTGCATAGTAACATAATGATTATAGATGGGTGTCTGTGTGACTATGCATCCTCATACAGGCTCAAATTTAGAGGTGAGATTTTACATTCAAGCAGGTACAGTAAGCATCAAAAAATATATATTACTGATGAGATGTTGACCCTTAATAGTCCCTGTGGCCTTAGTGGTACTCCCCTGTAAAGTGGAATTAGGATATATGTCCCACATACTCAGAAAGGTTCCTTTGCTTTCAAACTAACCCCCTGTTAACCTACTTATTGTTTTGGTGTCTGTCTTAATTTCTGACACAAAGCATAACCATTGCATCACAGATGAAGAACAATTTAAGGCTGTCAGCGAGGGGAATGGAGAGATTTTATGTTAAACTGTGAACATCACTGTTTTTTTTTTGGTTTTTTTGCAGATTAATAAAGAGAACAACGATGAAAACCTTGCACCAATCGCACATCAAAGTTGTCCAATGCATAGACATTACATTTAGATTGACAGGAACATAGCTGGAAAATTTGGGGCCCCTCACGAGATGTGACAGTGAATACAAAGGATCAGAGGATCAGAGGAAAGCCTCATTAATCCAGACTTTATACCTTCCCATCTCCTATGAGCTGAGCTCCTCACAGCCATTAATACCTTTGTTACACCCTCACTATCCTCTGTGCATAAAAAACATCCACAGTATTGCTAAGAGTAGATGGATTTGACGATTCATTATATAATTATCTCCATCCCAAAATGAAGAAAATAAATTTCATATGTTTAATCCTACTTTTAGGCTATTGTTCGTTTGTTTTGTTTTTTAGCACAGATCCTCCTTTTACCTTTAACCCCTCCCCCTGATCTCTTATTCCCCTGTGAGAGACTTCAAGATTCAATTAATGCTTGCAACTGAAAGCCCTCTGCCTTTTTAAGCCACTTCATCACTGTTGCCTGCAACTGTATTTCCGCTCTTAGTCAGCTTCTTGCTGGCACCCTTAGTGCTCACAGTGAAAAGCATCTCTTCAGCTCAAAGATGCCTGCAATGACTACAGATCACACCGCTGAATGTCTCTTTGTAGTGTCCTTCAGTGTATGCTAGACACATACAGCAAACATACAACATAACTAACTGTATTCCTCTGTGATATTCATGATCTGTTTCATGTCTGTTTCAAATTTGGCATACTTTAGAATGATTAAAAGTCTCATCAGCTGTGTGCTTGTACAGCTGGAGAAAACAACATCCCCATATAGATGTGTTAGCAAATTATAAAATGCTTTCCACTCAAAGCCATTTGGAAAATTTCTGGGGGGAAAAATATGCTCACCACACACTTTATTGAAATTTCTAACTAACTATGTCGGTTTCCAGTGACAGCAACATTTAATCTCCACTGCCCCAAAATATTGCCAATATAATTTATCAGCACATTAGTCTCGTAACCATGAGCTTACATGTATTATGCCAGCCACAGTACTTGCAGTTCCTGGCATGTTGATGAAAAGTCTGAATCCAGGCTGAATCTGTGTAGGAGAAAGTTGTCATGTAGCCACAGGCTTTGAGAGTGTATGTGGGTGTGTAAGTGTATTGAGAGTGATAGTCTTTAGTAACACAGACATCTGTCATACTTCATTACACTGATTAGACTCTTCATCCATCATATCCCACAGGGGCTTTGCCGCATCTAAATAGCTTATGAGTGAAATGATCTGGAATAAGTTGAACACATCTTGAAGCTTTCATATTAGATGAGATAATTGCTTTGAAAAAATGGCTCAGAATTAGTTAGGTAAGAGATTTGCCAATTGATTTTCTTCCATCTGACTTTCTTTTTTGGAAGGGGGTGGGGATTCCTATTTCATATAGGCAAGATTATATTCAGGTTCCCACTGATTGGGCAGTACCAATAATTAGTGTCAGATCCTTGAAACAAATTTTTTCTTAAATTTTACTTGAAAGTTTACCTGATGTTGGCCCTACAAGATGAAATGTTGCCACACAAATTTCAATGTGTGGACAGTCTCCCCTTTCCCCTTGTTTGCTGTTTTTGGCCCTGAATTCAGATAGGGTGGGATGTGTCCACCATATCCACATTTTTATCTAATAAAGCTGCAACTGAATGCAATTTTATACAAAATTGCATACAAAATCATAATCATAATCAACCTAAATAGAAGTTATCATTATTGTGTGAGACTTTATATTTTTATTTAGATATTTCATTAAACATCCTTAATAAAAAAATAAAAATAAAAAAGCCTATATTAGCATTCAGGGATGTTTTTGTTTCGACAAAGATCATAGCCACTGTTTTATTTTGGTAGTTTGTATTACTGAAAGCCAACGTGTTCCTGTACGTATGTTGTTTTGAAGCTTGAACAGGAAGCTGCTTGATGTAACTCTGGCTGATTTGACGGTCTGGAGTCTCCGCTCCCACTCTGCGGTTGCTGGTTGCTGTCATCATGCAGGTGGAATCTGCGCAATGTAGCTCAGTTTAAGGATCTCCAATAACACACATCAACCTCGCCGGCCTCCAGCGATCACGCACTGGACGCTGGACTCTGCATAGCGGACTGTATTTACTGCTGGAGAGGAACCAATCAACAAGACAACAAATTGGAAGATTTTTTTTTCCAGCTTACACTTGATGATCATTAGTTAGTTGAGATATAGCAGATTCATCGAGATGTTGATAGGGCTAAAATAGTCATCAAGAATTTTTGTCTGCATTGCTCGAACGTGTAAATAATCATTCACACGTTCGTTGTGTTGCTGCTGTCAAATTGTTTTTCTCTCCTGGCGCAGTCCGTCTCCGCTGGAGTCGCATATGATGCCATACAGTCCTATAGGAAGTGACTCTCGCAGCTTCACAGGCAACAATTTCCAAGAAAGGAAAAGAACGTAATCTTTGTTCAGAGGATCTCTTCAGTTTTTACGCATGACCACAGCAATGGATGAAGGCACTGCTGCCAGCGAGACCATACCAGATCTGAAAGACATAGAGGTGAAACTCGGCCGGAAGACCCCCGAGGGTTTGCTCAGGTGGATGCGGGAAGAGGCGTCCTCTATCCGTGGAGATGCCAAGCTGGCCACCGCACATGACACCAGTAAGGATACCGGGAAGAAGAGTTTGGATGAAAAGATAAAGAAATTGAAGATGGAGATGGTAAGAGTGACGTACACGGCTGTGTGTGTGTGTGTGTGTGTGTGTGTGTGTGTGCGTGCGTGCGTGCGTGTGTGTGTGTGCGTGCGTGCATCTTACAATCACTGAGTGTGCTCGACTGTTGTAACCTCCAGACTCTGGGACGTTTGGCAGACTCCGTTTTCCAAGATGTGGCATTCACTGACCTCACCATACCACAGAGAAAGGTGGATGAGCTAAGCCACTTTCTTCCCTGAACAGTGCTGTTGTGAATACAAACATTTATCAGCAGATCAGTTTATAGTAACATAGACATGCAGCGTTGAAGGCAGGTACAGTAGGACAGTTACACAACTCCTGAAAGCATATGCCATGTTACCATAATTAATTAAAAACAACACACTGGTATTAGATAATATCAAGATTAGAAAGGATGCATTTTTGAAAGCCTTTTCTATCACAATAGCCATCAAATTCTTGTTAAAACAAATGTATAACATCCCAACATCCGAAGTGCAAGGTGTCAAAAGGACCTGCTGAACATCAACAGACATGGCTATGTTTTGTCACAAAGTGACATCCTCCCATCGGTTTCTTCTCAGGTCCCTTCTGTGCACTTAAGAGTCTACTTTGCAACTTTCTGCTAAATGTCAGCTTTCTTGTAAAGTGTCCATAAAAGCTTCATTTCGGAAGCAAGTGCCAAGATTTTAAAATCTCTCTTTCCTTTGACATTGCCATGGACTGTACACTACAGTGCTTCACAAATTCAAGTTGCCTGTTGGCGCATAGAAGTTATCCTTTACAAGAAACCCCATGCTTTATTTCCCACATGATGCTTGCATATTATCATAGCTGATTCATTTTAGAGAGCTGGGATAGGCTGCAGCCCCACATGACCCTGCAGCAACACACAGTTATTTAAACTGGTCATATGCACTAACATTTGTAAGCATAACAGCACAAGCTTACATGTTAACACAAGGCTAGTTATTGCTTTGTTACCAGTTAGTTAAGCATCAGTATGTGACACATTATCTAACTAGTCACCAGTAGTCCAATAAGGACTCACAATGTGAGAGTTTTCTGACCATACAAAATCCATAGAGTCCCATTATTCTTTCTGTGGTGTCATATTAATGATATTTATAATATATTCATAGCTTTTACAGACCTGTGAGGTTTAACTGAGCATCATGCCGTGTTTTTCCATAGTTTCACAATACATATGGTATTGTTCACACCAAACCAAGTTGTACCAGTACCAGCTTTGGCTTTTATATTTATTGTCAAACTTATTTTGTGTTTTTTGTTTTTTCCATAAAGACAATGAAGCAGATTGTTTCCTGCTGAGAAGTGGTTGATCTGTGTCATTTAACACACATTTTTCTGTTTCTTTTATTTACATCCTCCCACAAAACTCTACAGTTGTTTTTCCCTTCTGTGATCATGTATGTCATACATTCCTTTGGCAATGCAGCCATGCACCCAGCCTGTGGTTGTGACACAGAGTAAATGCATTCCCACCACGAGCCTCCTAAACACACCAAGCTATCTTCAGAGGGACTTGCTCCAAAACACATTGGTTACATTTAAGCATCCAAAACACATTATCAGTTTGGTCACATGGTTGAAAATAGAAACTTATTCACTCCAGGATTTCTAGAACCACAGGACACTGGCAGTGAAAATGCATTTTAGAACCAGAAGTCAGAAAAGCCCTAGAGAGGAAATGGTCCTTAGTAATTGAACACAAAACATTATCAGCAGCAGGAATGTTGACCTTTTAATACAGTTTGGCCCACTTAAAACTTGTCATGTATCTTGCATACAGATTATATCAGTAATTTAGTAGAGTTTATTTCAAATTTGACATTAAATTCTTTGTGTTTATACCCAGAGTCACATACATACCACTATCATTATTACAGTATCCATTGTAGTATTATATTGCTGCATGACTGCAATACATTAGATGTGTCAGCATTAGAGAGATTGATTAATTAGTAGGCTGTCAGTAAATTAAAACGCAGCAGTAATGATCAGTTGTTTAATTGATCAGTTGTTCAGCCAGAGATACTGACTGAACAATGATCATTTACAGGAAATGGTTATACAGTTCGATTTGCCGTTTAGGGCAATTGTTGGAGCAGTGATGAGGATCCTGTTTTGAGAGCTAATCCCGCAAACACACATGCACATTACATCGTATTTAAAATGTGAAATACTACACCACATAAGGAAGAAGTTGAAGTCATGGAGGGAGCTGCAGCTGCACACTGCATTGGCAAGAGTGTAATCAGTCAACACATCCTCATAATTAAATGACCATGTAGGTCGGTTATACCATGCTCTCCATAATGGGGTGTTTTCTAATATGCTGCCTCTATTGGTGCTTTTTCAAACCCATTACAAATCACTGTTAAAAAAATGTGTGACAGTGTTATAATTAAGGTTTGGTTAGATTTAGGCACAGAAATTACTTGGTAAGGGTTAGGAAATGGTCGGGTTAAAATGATCACTGGGTTAAAGTCATCACTTCCTGTAAGCCCTTCAACCTTTGACATCATGGTTACAATAAATGCCATGAAATTTGTAGTTATGGTTTTTTTAAAAAAAAAACAAAAAACGTCAGGGTTGTAAACGGGAAGTTACGAAAGTTCATCTTATGCTCTGTATCTATTCAGCCATCGAGCCAACCCACCACCTCTGACATTTGTCATCCTTTATTGACATAATCTAGTCTAATCATAATTTTGTCATACAAACTTAACAGGTATTTTTTGTCACCTGAATTTTCAGTCCATACAGTTGTTTTCTTTTGAGGATAAGCTGAGTTGGTTGTGTACACCTGCATGAATGTTACCAGCCACACAGCTGAGGATGAGTCAGTGATAGTAAAGCATATTGAAAACAGCTGGAACAAGTGCAACTTTAGTGCCTGAAATAATACTATGTGCCATTTTTGTGAGAAAAAAAAGATTTTTGGCAAAAATACTGTCCTCTGATTTGTCATATAAATTTGTCAGGTTTCCTTATTTGTTTTGAATTATAAGGTATATCTTTCGGTTTATGACCTCAGGCAAACAATGATCGACAGAGGCATCAATATTTAAAATAATTGCAAGCTGCAGCCCTAGTCATCACATTGAAACACTACTGTATAAATTATTATCATGTGGCAATTAAAAAAAAAAATCTTACAATCACTGAGTGTGCTAGAAGAAGTAGGGATAGAGTTAATATTCACAAGGCCGATACTTATCCTCCAACCTTTATATCAGTCATTTCCTTTCATACGGAACAATACAAAAGTACTAGCCTGTCAAAAAATGTGAAAGTCATGGATAAAAAAAAAAAACTGTTGTAACCTCCAGACTCTGATGTCAGCCAGTTCCCAAGTGAATAGTTGACCAGAGAGCCCAGTTTAGATTCCCAAAGCATCCACAGAGCTTCTATAAATCTGTCAAGTGCAAAGCAACAGACTGATTTGCGAACAGTTTTACCCATTAATCAGACCTACTGCATAGGAGGGAGGATTGAGAGCAAGTGATTGTGATAAAGAGCCACTTCCTAACTGGAGGGGAGTGAAACTTCCAGCACAGAGGCTTGTGTGCATGTGTTTGTGTGTGTGTGTGTGTGTGTGTGTGTGTGTGTGTGTGTGTGTGTGTGTGTGTGTGTGNTTGTGTGTTTGTTTCATTCATGTCTGGGAGTGGTGTGGTATTGGGAGTGCAGATTTTCTGAAGATTGTACTTTCATTAGAAGTCTTGTCTGCTGTCTCAACCCAACTGGTCAAGGCAGATTGCCACCCACCTAAAGCCTGGCTCTGCTTGAGGTTTATCCCATTTAAATTGACTTTTTCCTTGCCACTGTCACCAAATGTTTACTCATGGGTCTCTGTGAAGTAAAGAGTACACTCTAGACCTGCTCTATGTGAAAAGTGACCCGAAATATCTTCCGTTGTGATTGAATCATGAACAAAACTGAAGTGAACTAAAAAAAATCTGCTTAGTAAGATGTGCAGTAATACATGTGGAGATAGAGTGCCTGCAGAATGAAGCTTAATGGAAAAGCTCACATTTGCACATAGTCGTGTACTTAATCTCAAATTACCCCTGAGTATGTTTTTCTCTCACTTTTTTATGACACTGAACACTTTCTGTTTTGGAGATAAGTTCATAAGGCACATGGACATCCACACACATTTGATCTTTAGCATTAGGCTAACATCTGCTGCTTTTATGTCAACTGAATGTAATGCAATGTAATTAGGTAAAATATGGTAACAGCCACAGTCATAATAGCACAGCAGAACCAAAAATAATGTCTTACTGTTTACCGGATTTACTACCTGATTTACCAGTATTATCTTATTTAGTGCTTAATCTCCTTAATCTTCTTAATTAATTTTGTTCCTGATTGACATATTTATTTTTTAGTCTATAATATGTGAGAAAACTATAAAATTTCTAAATGTGACATTGTCAGATAGTTTGTTTTGTCCAAAATCTTAAGATATTAAATTTGTACAATGATATTAAACACTGAGAAAACATACAATTTTCACATTTGAGACACTGGAAACAGATAATGTTTAGTGTTTACTTGATAAAGGACTTAAATTATTAATTGGTTAGCAAATTTGATGTTGATTGATTTTCTCTCCATTGACTAATTACTTCATCAATAGGCTTTCATTAATGTTGAAAATAGCAAGCTGCCACCAATCCTATGATTAGTGGATGACCCTGTCTACCTCCTGAGCAGCAGCCACCACTTTCACATCCTTTCATAGTTTTTTCTTTCTTTACAGTAATATCAATAACAGGATGGAAGCGATGGTTGACACATGTATAGAGAGTGGACTTCATTACTGGAAAAGCTTTTGATGTTGATCTCATCTGGCTGATGTCTGGCTGCAGGCTATCTGCTAATATACAAATTCTATACGTACACACACTTTTTTCTAATCGGTTATGGCTCAACACTGTAGAGAACAGTTTACACCACTGTGAGATGAAGGCAAATAAATGTTGTTATTAATGATTTTAGTGTTGCTTTTCATCTCTGTACGACAGTTTTAAAGCTCTTTCGCAGACATCTCCGGCTGTCTAATGGAAGACATGCTCTCCTCTGATCTAAACAGATTTACTGGATAAAGAGACACTCCTTTCAAACCACGGAAGTCTAGCAGTCAGCCAAACACACACACACACACACACACACACACACACACACACACACACACACACACACACAAATCCTTTATATAAGCTGCATTTTACTTATGATCAGCACCTGTATTTCAGCTATCAAAAGACATATACAAGGTGAATGCTGTTTTTCCCAAAGGTCATTCTCTTTCTCTCCATGTCTGCTTGTCTATCTCT
>JANJYP010034011.1:0-14299 GCA_024605115.1 Rastrelliger brachysoma
GAGAGTCTACTACAACTAATAAGCACAAATTAAAGATAAAGTTGTGATGCTGATTGAAGATTTCTAAAATTTGTGTCCCAGTGCTTTATATGGATAAGATGCGAGGAGTCTTTTGGAGATTTGCTAACAATATTTGCAACTCTGAACAAAATATTCAAAGGATCATGCTGCTTAAAAAGTAAAGTGTTCCATGAATACATTTATGATCAATTTAAGCTTTTACTTATACTTCAAATTACACAAAAAAGATGCCAGTGTTTGATGCACTTTGTAGAGGAAAAAATGCAGATAATTTGCATTTAGCTGTAGCATCCTTTTTGAAGTGACCTATTTCGAAGCCACATCTGTTTTGCATAACGACTACACAACTAGACCTACACTGCTCATATGACCTTTCAGTTCTGACATGGTGCTGTACTACACTGTCACTATCTCTGCTTTTCCTCTAATTTTTTGTCTCCTCTGCTCATGTGGGATCAGTCTGTCTTTGTGCAAGCAGGCTGGCAGCTCTCAGCTATGTTCACCACCCCTGAAGGAGAAGAAGCAAGCCTGTCCCAAAGTCGCTGAGGCGGATTAGTCCATCCTCTCTTTCTCTTCTTCTCTCTCTCCCTTTCTCTCTCTCTCCATTTTAACATTTTGGAGGGGATGTTGAACAACAAGCTTATAGGGTTGCCAAAAGTTTATGCATTTGTTGAGGTGACTGAGGGCCTTTGCATCTTTCATAATGCATGAGGAATTTGAAATATTTATATAGGTTTCAATTCTTGATATATTCTATTAACATACTAATAAGACAAGATTATTTAAATGTGTTGAATCTTATTGAAACATAAGCCAGANTAATTCTTGATATATTCTATTAACATACTAATAAGACAGGATTATTTAAATGTGTTGAATCTTATTGAAACATAAGCCAGACAATATCATCGATGTCAAACAGCCATTACACCTGAATAGCACTTGCAAGATGCAAAGAACTATGAATGGTATGAATTGATAGTATACAGTAATTGTGCATATCTTATTATTTTGGCAGCAGTTACAAGTGATGAATGTATATTTGCAGAATGGACCAAAAGCAATAAAATCACCTCAAAAAGATATTAAAATATGTTTTCGTCCATATATGCCCCATTCTTTCATTCTCTGTATGTTGAAAACTGTAAACAGCCAATAAAATCGGGCTAATTCTCTCTTTCAGGGAGTAGCTTGATAAAAGGCTTTCACTCTCTGTATTCCTCATTCATAATTCCTCAGAAATTGTTGGAGAGTGGCTGAAGGGCATGTGGGAGGACTCACATCAATGTCCATAGAATTATCGTTATGATATGAAAGGCTTCATCCTCTGGCCGATAGATCAGCAATACCCCACATCAGACAAAAGCATGATTGACACAACTTAACCATCTAACTGGCATGCAGACTGTATTGGTGAGCAGATAGCTAACACATGGCTGGTGTCTGTGCACCACAGTGTAATATACTGCATAACAATGAAAAGGTGTAAAAACACCAGTGGGTCTAATTTACCCACAGCTGTTCACCCAGTGCTGCGCATGGACTAGATAGAAGAATGACATAAATATATAAACTGTGTTGACTGTCGACTATTCTTGATGCTGGGCAACTGTAGGAGTAAATTTAAGTTACACAAGGCTGGTCTCAGTGATCGCTTAAGACACTGGCTGTCTCTTGCCTCCTCCCCTCTCATTCTTGAGCAAAATACAGACCTACAGAGAGCACAAATCATGCTACAAAGCAGATAGGAGCAGCAATACCTCTCCTGCAGCAGGTGATCGACAACAAGATTTTAGGTGCAGCAAGAGTTTAATTTTCTATCTTGGGTCTGTGGTTTGTGAAGCCAGAGGGGAGCAACTAGATCTCTAATCTATTAGTCTGGCTTACAAGAAAAAACAAGATTCTAACTTTTAGTGAATTAGACCTGCTACTCCTTCAACCTTGTCAAAGAAGACAGTTTCTGAGGCCAGGTTGAGAATGATTTTGACATTTTAAGTTGAAATTTTGCTCTTTTGTGACAGGCTGCCACCATCTTCCCACCGTCCCAGTGGACAAGGGCAGAGGGCTAGCCTTTGGAGGAACTTTGCTCTTTAATCCTAGAGAAACAGGGCAACTATCACCTCCCTGCTGCCTCAGGAGACATGAGCAGACAGCCAGCAGCAGACCTAACTCTCTTTGCTAGCTTTGGATCATGACTCAATGACAACCAGGGATGGACTGCAGAGGCAGAGGAGATGACACAGTCTCCTAATCACCACCAAGCAGCATGTCTTCCATGTCATCATTCTTACAGGGTTGAGCAGGTATTAATGGCAACAGCAATGGCTATCAGGCCTTACCCAACATCATTACTGAAACAATGTGAATGGGAGGTAAGTTAGGCCACTGAAATACAACATAAAATATAACCAGCAGTTAAGATACTTTTTTTATTTTAAAAAATGCACCTACATTAATGAATTAACTAATTTGAAAGTATCTTACAATCTCCTACCTATATGAGAATTATAAAACGAACAGGAGGAACAGTGCTCTACTGTGACGGTATCATGTCGCCAGCAGCGCTACCTCTGAGTAAAGACATCATTTTCCAAGAGGAGTGGGCACAAGGGTTTTTGAGGTAAAACAAATTGAGAACCAAGTTATTTTCTTCACCTGGTTTAAGTGTTTCAGTGTGTGTTGTTTGTTTTTTGTTTTTTTGTTTTTTTTGTACTGACAGAGTCCACTGTTCCACTCCACTAATGTTGTCTCTGGTTGAAGTTCTAAAAAGTATTCACAATATACTTGATATGCCTTTCACAAACGTGCTCACTACCTTTTGTGAAGATGAATTCTACGTTTGTTATACTGTATTCTGTCCGAGTGCTACACTGCCGTCATAGTTGAGTTACGCCTTTTCATTCCATCGACATCATGTTAGTAACTAATATTTAGAAAACTGACATTTGACATTTGTGAATCGATGCAGACTGGTCAACGTCCACATTGCAATGTATCTATGTATTGATTTTTTGCCCCACTCCATAGTAAATGCCAATGCAAAAAATAAAAGACAATAATCAGGACAAAAGACTGAGTAGAAGAAAATGTGTATTTCTGGCTAGAAAATTAATATTGCAGCCATTTGGTATGCTAAGTGCCTATTCTAAGAACTGGTTCGAAAACAATTCAATCTGCTAAATGCTCCTACACAGTTCAGATGAAGGGTCACACTAATAATGCTTTTCCATTAATTGGTACAGCAAGACACAGCCAGACTTTGAGTCATCACCCACTTTATATTGTGGATCACAGTTACTGTTTAGCTTTGCTGCTCTTAGGTCAAGACAGATTAATCAACCTTCAACATCCAAGCAGAAGTTGGAAAAGATGAGTTTTGAATCTGTGTCAATAATTTCTATGAAGTTTCTGTTAACTGTGTTTTTATGCCATGGATTTCTGGAACTGTTTTGAGCTTCACATAAAAGGAAAACAGGTAAGAAGCTTTAGCAGAACACCTTCACTTGTGAGACTTTTCAAACTTTTAATCAAAGGCCAAATGAAAAGATCGTGTTGGATTGCAAAGTTTTTAAATAACGTAGGTAGAGGTCTAGCTCTGTTCAGCACTCTGCTGAAATTGCTGGAAGGTTGGGTTGAATTGAGGTCTTCTGAATGCTTACTTTCATAAATTTGTCTGACAGCATAAAGATTGCTTTTCTGTCAAAGACTCTGCTGTCAATTAACTTCTATTTCCCTGCAGATGCTAATGACAAAAAATAAGAAAATCAAAGACAAAGGTAAGTAACACTCTTCATGCATAAATGTTAAAAATGTTAATCCTTGCAAAAGATAGCGCATACACACACACACACACACACACACACACACACACACACNATTACACTTCTCTATACAGCTGTTATCCTAGCCTTGCGCCTGTGAGACTGGCCTCAAGTTAGTGACCAGAATACAAATGTGAGCAGGTAAAGCTCGATATTTTGACCTCAGTTGTCATTATCTCAGCTCTGGTCAGTCGGACATGGTGTGGCATCACCAGCAAGTGTATCCATAATTAATGACAGGGCCACTATGCAAGAGCACACAAAGCCAATCAGCAATGTTTTTCAGACAGCCTGTCTAATGAAGACACTAAGTCGAGTTGTCTGTGTACATGGCCTCCCAAAGTGGTAGTCCGTTATTCCTATGCATGTCCTCAATTTGATTTAATTCACAAGTCTCATTTGAAGAGATGAGTGGTGCCCCGAATCCCATCTCTCCTCTAACACATCATTTGGCTCACCACCAATCACATAAATTGGTCAGCAAAAAGTTTCATTTTGTCCTTGTGAAGTTAATCAACTCATTGGAGCACCCATAACCCAGGAAACAGCCCATTCATTGTCTCCGAAAGGGATATTTGTCTTTCCCTGGCCTCCATGGCAAATAGCTGGAATCGCACATTAGTTTTCTCCCTAGGTGGACAGCCTGTTTTGTTGTGAGCTGGAGCCTAGAGTGATTGAATAGCTCCCCGAAGAAGGGGCAATTTCACAACGCTAGCTTCTCACCACTGAGAAAACCTCAGTGCCAGGGAGGTTTGGAGCTTGAGTGTCAGTGTCATAAGGTGACAGGCGGTATGTGACTCTGTGTGTGTGTGTGTGTTAAGTTTTTGTAGTGGCACTATGCTCCTGTTAAAGGCCCAGTCCTTGAGATCCTCCCTCAAGGGACAGTAGAAAGTATGAACTGTTCTTTGGACTAGAACAACTTTAATTTTAATAAGTCCAGAAATTAAATGACAAAAATATTGTAAAAAAAAATAGATGAAGGCCTTCATCATCATGGTTACAATAACAACGCATAGTTAAGGTTTGAGGACAATTGTGTTTTTAAAGAAGGCAAAGCAAGCTTATTAATGAAGCACAATTCTTCAACAAGGCAATTTGGAATTGCTTTACATAAAACATTAAAACCATTGAGACAAAGTGCAAAAGACAGACACCATGAAAGGACATTGGAATACATTCATAAAGAGCAAAAGCTAATAGACAACAAAAATAAGCTAAAACAAAGAAAGATGGTATTAAAGTATAAGAATAAAATTTACAGTGTAATATAAAAAAAAATTAATAATTATTTGATTTAATCAAAAGCAGCAGCAAACAGAAAAGATCAATGACTTGAGTTTGAAAACAGGAAATTAATAGCAATATCTTGTATTTAAGTCCAAGGTTTTCCCAAATAATCCCAATGGGGATTTTCTCTTTATTTAATAATAAGATGTTTTCATCCTTTCCTCCTGTTATTAGAATTACAGTCAAAAGTCATCAAACTCTATGCACTAATGAAAATGACAGATAAACTGCCTACAGTAATAACTGCAGCAGAACTGAAAGGAGTGTGTGAGAGATGTCAGTGAAACTTAGTTTGAAGATGCCCACACAATAAAACAAGGTCTAATTAATCAAAGACACCTGTGTGTGGATGCTAAGCATAGAGGCTATAAAGGTATTAGTTATATTTTAGTGTGTATGTTGTTTGGCCTTGAATGCTTCACAATAGAAGGTGTTTGTCTTTCTCTCTTTCTTCAAAAACAACATCACACCTCTGCTTTGGCATTACAAGTTGGAACGAGGCTTTAGAAATCCCAATTTCAAACTACAGTTTTGGTAACATGTAACCAACCCCTCATGTTTGCTGTGATGTTAAGCTTGTTATAGGGTAAGTGTTGCATTACTGTATAAAAATAAACATTGAAAGAAATCCTTTTTTTCCTTCTGACAGTTTCTACAATTTACTGAATGTAAGGCCCACATGAAACGTCACTTACAGCCTCTTCTGGGTGAAAAATGGTGGGTTGGAGCTATACCTCCTTTTCCTTCTGTTTGTGTTTTAATTTAAAAAAAAAGAATTATTTTTTATTAATTATCTAACTCAAAATAATTAACGCCAGTCAGAACTCTGATATCACTAATACAAATGTCTATTTGACTAATTAACAGAATAAAGCAAGAGATGAAATATTTAGACATTCAAAACATCACTTCTGAATGTGTATACTTGGAGCTTATCACTGTGAAATCTTAAGATATCTTGGTGCTTCAAGTACTTTCTACATTGTGTTGTGACAGCTCTTTAATTCAGTCTTAGTAAACTGCTCAAGGCCTACAATGCATATGTGTTCTGCTCATATTCTGAAACAAACTCATTTTGACCTTTTTGTTTGTTAAGCTCCAACTTTTGTTCTTTTTTTCCACCTCACACCATAGCTCACTGACAGCTGTGCAGATGTGGGTAGACAGCTCTTTTTGCCTTGTAGTTTCTATTCCCCAGAGGTGAAGAAGAAAACATCCTCCAGACAACACTCATGAGTAAGATTTGGTGTCCTTTTAAATGGCCCAGGTGACACAGTAAAGTACTCCTTGCCTAAAGAAGTCATATTTCTAAATGGGAAACATTTCAGGCTGTGGGACTGCACCAGATCCGCAGGGCTTTAAGCTAAAATAACTTTCAAAGCATAAAAACTTTCCAAGGAGTAAATAGATTTTGGTCCATTTTCCACAGTCAGGATTTCTAGTGGTAAGGTAAAGAGTCATTACGTAAATTATTACCTTAATGGGCCTCTGTTAGCAACTCAAGACAGCGCTGACGGAACTGATCACCTCCTGAGATATAGTTTCCTATAATGACACAAACATTAAAGGCACATTTCTTCAACTGATATGACTAGGAAACTGCAACATATAAGTGAGCTAATTAGAAAGGAAACCCAACAAAAATGTCTACTGAAGGCCTAATATAGTGTTACTTAAAAATATGCCATTAAATAGAAATACTTAGCTCTTTTTGCTGTTTCAGCTTTAAACAGTCACGATGAACAGTCATTAAATTCTTGGAAACAGGTGTTGAGGAGGTCTGTTTGGGGTGACTGAAAAATATAGGCTCTGAAGCCAAAATCATCTGCAAAGTAAACATTAACTCATAGTTACTGATCAACAACCCCATCAAACCCCTGCAGATATAATATTGTGATATTGTGCCATGGGGCAGTAAATATCACCCAAAAAGCTGTTTCTGGATGACAAACAGGAATTTTCACCACATTATAGTCAGGGAGAGCGAAGCAAGGGGTCAACATAGGACTCTTTATTGCCCTGCGTGTATCTCATTGGCGTGCAAATGTCACCCTTCATGCTCGGGGCATTGTTTACAAGGCTCATAGTTCAAATATGAAACTAAAGCTTACTTACTGCTTACTGTTCCCCTCGCCTCTTTTTACCACTGTTCACCTGCTGAGAAGAGCAGAGAATGGTTCAATTGCAAAAGCTCATAACATCATGCAGCTGCTGTGCTTTAACAGTTACTCAACCACTGTGGCATCTGAAAGGCTCAGGCAGAGAATACAAAGCTACACCTGAGCTGCTCTGAAAACAGACAATGATGCAATTGATCCTAACTTTTTCAAATCTGCCAAGAGATTTCCATCGGAATAACACAAACCCAAGGAGGTATACATTTCAGGGTGAATATTTATCAAGTAGCTACACACGGTGTCTGTTTTCCTTCCTGACAAAGAATATGAAATAGACGAAGACAAAATAAATGTTTGAATAGTTGGTAATGACAAAATCATAATACATGTGTAATCTGAAATGGATTTTTTTCTCCCAGTAGAGAAAGAAGATATTTGCAGTAGGTTTTCATTTTAATTTTGCCTGATAAAAGTACAAACTAGCATTAGAATTAGAAACCAAAATCTTTTTCTGTTTCAAAGGAAAGTCTGGAAAGCCTCTTTGAAGCCGCTGACAACTTAGTAATGAGGAGATTGCTTTTCTCAGCGAAGAACGGCAAATCAAGTAATCAGGGGTCAGTTTCCATCCTCAATCAGCAGTCACTCCTGTGAACAGCTGAAATGGACAGCAGCTGCCACCAGCTGCATTCAAATGATTCACAGGCCAATTAATCATTCGTCAACAGGACAATGAAAAACACAACAGAGGATCACGACTCTCAACAGCCTATATTTGGCGCTGAGATATGTGTCTCTTGCACAAAAATAACACATTGTTTAATGAGATTACTGAATTCAACATGATTAGTGACAAATCACTTCTTTTTTTTTTTTTGCAAAGCAGCGATAGATTGAGGAATGACAATTTCACTAATGTATGCAGAATTTTCATTTAAAGCTGTATTTTTTTGGCCAGTTGGGGGCAGTGTAATGGCATAAAGCTATGCATTAAACAAAGTATGGATATATTATGATGTTGATGTAATTATTATGGTAATCTTGGTTACAGAGATATGTGAATTTACAGCTCATTGTATGTTCACATTTGCATTTCTGATCCCACAATGTGGGATCATATCTAAAGTTATGCAACAAGCAAAGTATAGGAAGATGAAAAGAAGGACGCATTCTACATTAGTTTAGTCTTGAAGTTACAGTCCACATACCATAATGTCTGAACATAGAACTTTCAAAGTAGAACATCAGTTCTCTCTTAGCTCACACTTGAAGTTAATTTCTGAGACTAATGACCATCTTCTGTCTCACTAAGCTAACTTGCAAGTGACAGCTTTAATGCACTGTAGAAAAAAAATAAAATCAAAAATCTGTGTGGATGGTTTGCATAGGACAGCCTGAAGATGCTCTGTAGCAAGTTTGGTATCAATTGAGCAAAAATTGTGGGAAGAGATGGGTTTAAATTTTACAGTTTTTGAAAAAATCAGAGTGATGGACTTCATAATTTGAAATAGACAAAATGGGCAAAAGTTTCTTCAGTATTGCAAATCTGTAGCACATATGGTTGATTTGTTATGAATTTTCAAAGTTTTGAACTTTAGAAGCTTGCTGTAACGTCGCCATCAGGAGTACTGGCCTGATTTTTCAGCAATAAGGCGTGGAACTGAACCTATGTGCAAAATTTGGTGATTGTTTGTGCATGGAAAGTAGGACTTCTTCAGAAGAAGGAGAAACAGGAAAACAAGAGGTTCCTGGCAGCGCTGCCCAGCCCCTAATAACTGATTACATGCATGAAATACATTATTATTATTTTAAAGGGCAACTTCTGTCATTTTCAACATGCAGCGCTATTGACAAGCTACCCGATATATACTATTACCAAAGACACAAGAAATCAGGCCTATGAAGGTTTCCCGGAGCGGAGAGTTAGCACTGACGCTAACCAATGGGGGCAGCATTTTAAACTGTGTTTTAACATATTTCAAATCTTACCCCAAAAGTTATGCAACACTGTAGCGTATATGACTCAAAATGAATAAACTGTGGTTAAAACGGTGTTTTTGTTTACATTCTTGCCTCCCAGTAGTCCAAACAAATCAATCCCTGAGGTTACGCTTAGTCCCTCATCAGCAGAGACGAATACTTGAATTTTCCAATAAGAAACCGTATTCCAGCATTTTTGCTTTTCTGAATACATTACTGACCATGTAACAACACTGTAATGTTAGGTAGCTACACAGTGTTGCTGCCATAGACTCCTGCTGCACACATAGACACACACATAGTGCATGCCCTCTCTCCACATTTCACAGGCGATATTTTTCCTTTTTATGGTTGACAACTTCAGGTTAGCAGGGCTCATCAAAGCTTCTTCAGCAATCTTTTCAGTATTTTTTCAGCAAAAGCAGTATAAATTATGTGCCTTTTTACAAGATTAGAAAGGCTACATTACAGTTATGGCTGAAATAGTGCTGGTCCAATCATGATTATTATGACATCCAAAGCTGTATGTCCCATAAGCTGAATGTTTACCAAAAAGGACTTTAAAATACTTTGTCTTAAACGATAATGTTACTGAATGTCAATCAAAAAGACTATTTCCAATGAAAATTGTAAATTTAAGTAAATTACCTCCTTAGGTTAAGTGGAATATGATGACAGCCATCTTCGGGAGTCTCCAGCTTGGCATAGCATGCAATTTTAAAGACACTTAATAGCGGATTACTTTCAGTAAGAGACAATAGCAAAAAAGGGAGTATGAAAGAATGTCTTCCATTTAATTGAGGTTAGTTAACAGAACAACATTTTGGTAAGTCAACAGAGCGGGAAAAAAAACAAGCACCCTTCATACAGGCGAGCATCTTTATCACAAACCCCCAGCAGCTTTTTGGAAGAAACTTAGCACAACATTAGCATACTGCAGTGCATGAGTCAATACAAAGTATGAAGAATAAGAGAGTGGAATAACCACGCCACAGAGGCAGTCATTTTGACGTACAAAAATAAGCATATTTGCTATCGCTTCTGTATTACTTCAACCATGAAGCTTTGACTGTTCTCCACAGTCGATGTGTTACTAATAATGTAATAGCTGAATAATAATGAGGTCATTTTTAACTGTATCACATTACCCTCTGACTTTGTGCAGGACATTTGTCCTCCTGTGCGTGCAGTAAAACACAAATGTCATTCGGTCACACTTTGATTCATAGTTTCAATTAGCGGGTGCCCTTATATGTCCTGAGATGTGTTGTTCTGTTGCCTTTGTAAACACTACACCACAGTCCTCTCAAATTTTGCTTTAAAAGCCTTACTGTATGATACAAGTTCATTTACATTTAAATTGAAACAACAATGCCAGAAGAGAGTTTTGAACACAAAAAAATGGAGAACAGAACACTGTGCCAACGAGGCTTTAAGGATAGGTTTGGGTTTTTTCAAGCCTGTCTTAATATAATATTGATGTGTCATTATGAATGGAGAAATAGGTCATGGATGCTGTAACATTCCATACTGTTTACACTGGCCTTAAAGCTATTCTCTCTGAACAAGACTACACTGTAGGACAAAATCCACAATCTTTGTTATGTGCAAAAATGTTCAGTTGAAGCTAGTATGATGAGCCTCAGTTGGCTTAATCAAGTCTGTATCTTCAAAATGGATTTTCTGTCAATATCAACATTGATTTCAAAGTCACTAATGACTTTTTAATGAATTCTGACACAGGCATGTGTTCAATTATTGTGCTGCTTTGCTTAAGTGCAGCCTTTAGTACAATTGATCATGGTTTTCTTTTAGATAGATTAAGGCAGTGGGTGGGCAAACTGTCCCTCGCAAAAGTATTCATACCCTTTGAACATTTTCATATTTTGTTACAACCACAAACTTAAATATATTTTATTGGGATTGTATGTCACTGACCAACACAAAGCACTGTGAATTGTGAAATGGAAAGAAAATGATACATGGTGTTAAAGATTTTACAAATAAACATCTGAAAAGTGTGGTGTGCATATGTATTCAGCCCCCTTTCGTCAATACTTTGTCGAATCACCGCTCAGTGCAATTACAGCTGCAAGACTTTTTGAGTATGTCTCTAACAACTTCCATATCTACAGACAGCAATTTTAGCCTACTCTTCTTTGCAAAACAGCTCCAGTTCAGTCAGATTGGATGGAGAGCATCTGTGAACAGCAAATGTCAAGTCTTGTCATCAAAAGCATTCTATTGTAGCTCTGGCTGTATGTTTGAGGTCATTGCCCTGCTAGAAGGTGAACCTCTATTTTAAATCTTTTGTGGCCTCTAACAGGTTTTCCTCCAGGATTGCTCTGTATTTAGTTCTATTCATCTTCTCATCATCTCTGACCAGCTTCTTTCCTGCTGAAGAAAAGCATCCCTACAGTATGATGCTGTCACAACCATGTTTCACTGTGGCGATGTTGTGTTGAGGTTGATGCGCAGTGTTAGGTTTCCGCCACACATAGCGTTTTACATGTAGGTCAAAAAGTTCCGTTTTGGTCTCATCTGACTGGAGCACTTTTTTCACATTTGCTGTGCCTACATGGCTTAGGGCAAACTGTAAACAGGACTTCTTATTTCTTTCTTTCAACAATGACTTTCTTCTTGCCACTCTTCCATAAAAGCCAGATTTGTTTAGTGCATGACTAATAGTTGGCCTGTGGTCAGATACTCTAATCTCAACTGTGGATCTCCGCAACTCCTCAAGAGTTAACATGGGCCCTTTGTGCTGCTCTGACTAATGTTCTCCTTGCTCAGCCTGTCAGATTAGGTGAGCATTCATGTCTTGGTAGGCTTGTAGTTGTACCATACATTTTCCATTTTCAGATGATGGAATGAACAATGTTCTGTAAGATGTTCAAAGCTCACGATATGTTTTATAACCTCACCTAGGATTCAGCACAACTTTATTCCTGACTTGTTTGGTGTGTTATTTAGTCTTTATGATGCTGTTTGTTCACTTTTGTTCTCTAACAAACCTCTGAGGCTTTCACAGAACAGCTGTATTTATACTGAAATTGAAATACACAGGTGGAACCTAATTGGGTGACTTCTGAAGGTAGTTGTACTAATTTAGGGCTGAATACATATGCAGGCCACGCTTATGCACTACTGTGTGCTCATCTGTTGCATACAATCTCAATTGAATACATTGAAGCTTGTATTTGTAACATGACAAAATGTGGAAAAGTTCAAGGGGTATGAATACTTTTGCAAGGCACTGTATGTGGTACTGCGTTAGACTGCTTCTCATAATATTGTTAAGTTTTGTATCTATTAACAACTTCTTATCAGTTTCCCATATCTGTAGTGTATATCATAAGTATGGTGTCCCTCAAAGGTCACATCAAGGACCATTTTTTTTCTCCTGATGCTTCCCTTCTTGATATCATCTATAAAAATAGCATATTTTTTCATTGTTATGCAGATGACACTTGCCTCATGGTGCTAAGTTATCTACAGGATTACTTGCTTGATACAAAAATGTGTCTAAAAATGTTCTTCAGCTGAATTCTAACAAAACAGAAATCCTTGTCATTGGGTACCAGCATTTCACAAAACACTGTCATCTACTCATAACCCGTCACAACAAATCAAGCCTATTGCAAAAAGTCTTGGTGTCCAGTTTGATAGAAATTTATGTTTCAGCAAAGTATGACAAAATTTGTTTTTACCATCTTAGATAATATTTTAAAAGAGATGCAGAAACTGTACTTTGACTGCAGCAGTCGACCCACACAGGGATTCTGCCCTTTTGAATGACATCAAATAGTGATCCAGAGTGTTTATTCCCCTTGTGGCACAGTCAATATATTGATAGAAATCAGGAACAACATTGTTGAGGTTAAACTTTGCTTGTCTGTGTAGTGAGGATCATAGCTGGTGTTTATCCTCTCCACATTTTCCTTGATATTTACATTGTTTACTCTGATGTATACATTTGAAAGCCTCTGCTAAGTAGTAGAGATTGCAGGAGGACAGTTTCCTAGAGAGTGAGTTGACTGTTTCCCAATCCTGATGAGTGATTCATGTAATCATAGTCCAACATTGCATATTACTCACAAAATTCAAAAAACTGCACGCAACTTTAGCAGAGCTGATGGAGAGGTGAATGAAAAGGTCCCTGCCTTTTATTTAATTTGTTGTCAGTATCAGCATGTTACTCACACACAGCCCCTCCTCCACTGAGCCTAGTAAATGATGTGTTTATATCCATTTTGACAGCTATTAACTATGACTCAGTCCTGTCAGTATCTTTCAAAGGAAATCTCTGAAACATATTTGCCCATCACTTATTTCTTTCAGAAGACACCTGATAAATACAAACATGAACCAGTTGAGGTCTGGAAGAAAACAAGAACAGCTGGAGATCAGCTTTTAGATGTCACAAGGAGTAAAATACTTAAGAGTTGGAAGAAAATGTTACCAATATATNCATTTGCCCATCACTTATTTCTTTCAGAAGACACCTGATAAATACAGACATGAACCAGTTGAGGTCTGGAAGAAAACAAGAACAGCTGGAGATCAGCTTTTGGATGTCACAAGTAGTAAAATACTTAAGAGTTGGAAGAAAATGTTACCAATATATTGGTACCCAAAAACACAGACACCTAATCAAATCTGCACAAAAAATAAATAAATTAAAAAAAACACTTTGAAGTTTTCTTTGTGCATGTCTAAAGTAGTAAAAGCTGGTTAACATCAACAAACGTACATGCAATAACCAGAATATGTCCTTGAGCAAAGAAAAACCGACAGTAACATGAGAAGATGTCAACTCTACTTACCGGTAGATAACTTGACTGCTGTAGTTTCATTTGACTTGAAAAAAAATCAAGCTTACCCTTTAAGTTTTGTTAATATGGCATATGAAAACTTATAAATGTAAAATATAAAAAATGAAAAACTTATATATAACTTATATATATATTTTTTGGTTTATTTAAAACATAGTCATGTCCGTTATGTAATAAACAACATTCACTGGCACAAATACTGTCATTGTCCTTGTCACTTCTGAAAACATTTTGAAAGTAA
>JANJYP010034012.1:0-24796 GCA_024605115.1 Rastrelliger brachysoma
TGGTCCATGTAAGCTTCAGACATTGAAGGAATTTATACCTCTACATTGAATCCCTGTGGCGCATTTCTGATGCTCTGAACAAAGTCTAGCTACTTTAGCATTAAGGGCTTTCAAATGCCATTAAGCCATAGCATGCTGAAGGTGCCTGAGAAGCAGTGGCAAAAACAAGCTGAGGACAGACTGTAGATTCAGCATTAACAGGACAGAAGAGCTTTCCCTCAGTCTATTTTCATGCTCCTTATATGGAAGTCTTAGACCGAGAACTGGGTCTCTCTATGTGTCTCAGTAAGACTTACACAACAGTGTGTATCTCACAGCTGACCTGAGGGCTAATGCTCTAGTGTTTCAGAGCACCAGAGCTGCCGCTGACAAAATACAGGCTGAAGTCTGTGTGTGTGAGCATTCATGTGTGTGTGTGTGTCTCTACACTTTCTCTACAAACGTCATATGTATCTACAGATGTCTCATGTCGTATGATGTAGTGTTTTCGATACAGCTGCTTCACCGTTAAAGGCGGAACGAGGCATAAAGATGAATCATACATCCGAACTAGACCACCAGTGTCACAGAAATCAGTTGACACATCACAAATGACACACAGGAGGACACAGAGTGATCCATAATCCCCCTCCCCCCCCACAGTACTCCATCCTCACTAATTAAGCATAGATTGACCCTGTTTTCCCAGTGAGAGTTGCTGTTGGGATGCTTGCTGCAAACTAGAGGAAAGAAATCAAAACTTAAGTAGAGCAGAACAGCACGATATACTCTCCTCATCACCACCAGAAAGATTTCTTGTTTTAGTGAAATCTGAATATTTTATGTTGACTATATTGAATATGCAAATGTTATTAACATGAAATGTGCTCGTCAATATATTTTTTATCATCGTATTAACGATGGGTCGAATGACTATGTGTTGCTCATGTTACCCACAGAGAATTGTCACGCAATCTCTTATCACTGCTGTTTCCTCTCAGTTCTATGCACTGATTTAGCATCTTTTAGATTGTTTGTTTTTTTTTGTTGTTGTTGCTTTAGGCCTCTTGAGTTTTTTCAGTCTTTCAATTTTCACCAATTTATTTTCCAGCACTAAATATCAGCTGTAAAAGATACACTGTACTGGCAAGGACCAAACAGCAAACAGGAGAGTTAGCAACTAGCTAGTGAAGGATGCTAGTAGAGTACTTAGCAGCTAAGAGCTAAATGCTGGTGGAGATCAAAACTGAACTAAAAGAAGAGTGAATATTAGACCCATCTACAAGTGGATGTGTTTTGTGGATGTTTGCTAATAAATTCACTTTTTTAACTTTATTATGTTGAACATGAACAGGAGAAACAAAGCTGTGTATATATTTGGCCAGTTTGAAAGCTGTGTTAAGTGTCATGGAAAAAAAATGGAAAATTCATACCCATGAAAACAAATCAATAGGTTCAATTCGGTCACTATTTCATGAACTGCCTAAAACCTCTATTGAGTTTCCCATACCATTAACTCAGATTTGATGGAGGAATATGAAGATGAATGTTTTCTATATAGCTGACTCTGACATCCTTGCAGGATTTCTTGTTATTTTGCCTACATTTGCCATTTTCTGCACTCCATTTGAAGTGGCTTCCTTTTTTTTCTCTTCCATAATAGTATTTTGCATCATCTCAGTATACATTACTAGCTGAATTCATGTAGTATATTCCAGCATAATGAAATAACATTGCTTCAGGTTAATGTTTATCATCATCTGAAGAAAAGCCAAACGTCAGTGAAAACTGTAGGAGAGGCTTGTTTGTTGCGGTAGCATCTATACACCTGAGGCTTGGAATGTAAATATGAAAGTCTGTCAGCATCACACAACACGGGGCCATCTGAACAAACAAGGCACTTTTCTTCCGCATTCATCTGTGGTTCACTCAGCCAAACAGGAACATATTGAACAGTGTCTTACCTGGCTGGCCTTTTATGATTTCCAACCAGTCGAGACAACTGACAAGCCCGAGCCCGGGCGCCAACGCTGCCACGTTACCATAGAAACTGTTTATGAAGACCTTGCAGCCTCTTTTGAAAGATGGAGTGGGCGTTGAGCATTCAGTGTTTGTGGCATGACAGCTCTGTCGATGCTTTACTGTTTGCTGCGGAGCTGCAGTAGACCTTTTTCCACCTTGTGACTGCTGTAGTTTTTTCTTTGATGACAGAGGGCATCCATCACTCAACCCTAAGCTGCTGCTATAGAAATAAAACACACTGCACTCTATGAAATCATTTTCAAACCTCTAGTTTTGATTCAAATGTATAAATTTAGTTCCTCTAAAAAATCTATAAGCTAGAATCCCCCAGGAAAACTAAGTCTAATGATAGTGTTTAAAGTTATATTATTGCTGAAGGCAGCTACAAAAGATTTCTGAGAGACTGTTGGTTAGTTGAGTAGATGCCATCCCATGTCACCTGAATGTGCTGACAGATGGGATGACAATGCAGGACAAGCCTGCAGGGATGGTGAGCATCTGCTTCACTTGTTTGCTGCTCCTCCTCCTCCTCTTCCAACTCCATTTTCAAGAAACGCTCATCAACCTGCCGGCTAAACTTAGGTTCCATGAGTTTATTTTTAAACCATTTCCTGGACAAGGCAGAAATTCAAGCGCTCTCAGTCTGTATCGATAAGACTGTTGAACGCTGTGTCAATAAACTGCACTGAAATTCAGATGTATTCAAGACTGCACAGTGTGAAGTAACAACACACGCAAATGTTAATGATATTTTTGTGAATTTAAAGCAGCTTACAGAAGTAGTGGTGATGGACGTGTGCTAGGCAGGTGCTGTCTTTTATCTCGTGTTGCACCAGCCTAGCATGAGAACATATGTTACACAAGTATGGGGTTGATGTGGATAACTCTGCCAGCTGCAGGTGGTAGTGCATAGTAATGTACATCAACAGTTAGTGGTGGTAATGTGCCATAAAGTGCAGCAATTTCCCAGTAAATGAGAAATAAAAATGTATAAATAGAATAAAAAATGCAAGTACAAGAAACAGGTTTCAAAACTCTATGAATATTTAAAAAGGATATCTTCACAGGGTTCATCTAACAAGGACATTTTTTTCTTTAAAGTGCAACTTCACAGCTCAAATTGATGTGTTTCAACATTTACAACAATGCGATTATTGTCACGCCATGTTGAAAATCAAACTATAAAGTCATGCTCTGCAGCTAAACTTGAAGGTTCATTATTATTAGATTATAAATTCTAATCATTATTCATTAATGCTCGACAGTGTTTTTACTGTCATGCTGACATAAGATCTCACGGCTGAAAAGATATTTGCTTTATCTCTTAATACTTTGTTATTACCCCTGAATAAAAAACTAATTATAAAGTGTGAGTCAAACATTTACTGTCAATTATAAAGACACACATACACTTGTCTTTTTATCCTTGTGAGGACAATCATTGACATAATGCAAGTCCTAGCCCCTTACCCTAACTTTAGCCATCACAACTAAATGCTTAAACCCAACCCTTACCATAAATTGAAATTAAACCCAATTCTAACCTTAAACCCATAAAACCTAGTCTTAACCTTCAAATTGTCCTCACAATGCAGAAATGTCCTCGCAATGCTGGTTTGAAAATCGGTCCTCTCAAAGACAGAAAGACGTGTACGCACACACACACACACAACTTCCTTACAGGTGCAGCGTAATGATTATCAGCACAAAAGAACAGGATGGGACTCAGTGGATATGATTGACGACATTTCAACTACAAATGGTCTCGAACACGACAAATGACTGACAACTTTTCAACCATTAATGACATTTCTTCTCAAAAAGTTGTCAGTCACATCCGTATAGAATCCATTTTTCCTTTTTTATAACTCAGTGACACCATATCACAAGACAGCCGGTGGAATGTGAATGTGCAAACCATGGTCTCACAAACCAAAAGCTACTATTACATATTATATATTCTGCATGACCGAAAGCATCCATCTGCCATCTTGTATGATTCTTGAACTGTGCACAACATATAGGGAGGTGGACTGGCTATAAATTGGGTAAACAAAGTGGAAAAATACTGAGACCAAAACTGGTATCCTGGCTTCTAATATATGCTTAGGTTTAGGTTTCAAGAATGAAACAGTTAGGTTAATGGTAGCAACATTTTGTCAAAATAATATGCTTATTTGCTTTCTTAATCAGAATTAGACCTCAATACTAATATAAATTTTTGTACACACAAGATAAAATGTGTTAATAAGTGAGTTCTAAAGGTATTGCAAAGTGGATTTTTGTTCCATTGGATAGAACCAGACTAGCTATTTCACCTGTTTCTAGTATTTGTCATAAACCAGTGGTTCTCAATTTTGGCAAGCCCCTTATGCTTATTGTTAGGCCCACACTGTTATCATCATCATCATCATCAGTAGTAGTAATATCAAATTTTAATCTCAAACTTTTGACTTTCTATCTCAAAATTTTGATTTTTTTTTTTTAATTATGCATCTAAATTATATTAATAGGGTGTTTTTTTCTCCCCTCTCATCTTGTGCTCACACCCCCGCAAGAGAGTGTACATGCCCCCCCTAAACCGCTGTCCTAAACTAAGCTAACTAGCGAGCAGCAGTAGTTTTATACAGTATTTAGCTTCATACTCAGTAAAAGAGTTGGTATCAATCTCACAGTCTCATCTAACTTCTTAACAAGAAATCAAATAAGCATATTTCACAAATGTCAAACTCTTATTATGGGCAGATATGCATATCTACCTAAGCTATAATATTTTTCATTGTGTCCTTTAACTGTCCCTGTCCATCAGTCCACTTGGTTGGATTGGTGCTCAAAATGAAAACGATGCTGTCATTTTGTTGAGCGGTTTGATATTTTTTCCGAGTTTGGAGTATTCATACAAAAACATGCAATCACTGTGAAAACAAGTACCTCCGGAGTCGGCACGAAATGACACTTCAGCTGACACTCTAATTCACAGACAGCGCAGCCAAATAATTAGTGAGGTCCACAGATGACTAATTAAATGTTGCCTTCATATTGGCTGCCCATCAAAACAAACATTGCATTGGAATAATGAGCAACTGAGTACTTAGTTTGGAAATGATTGTATAACCTATTATTTTCCAGGTCTCTGTGTACTTGTGTTGTTCAGTGTCATTTATTTTACATCAGTGTCCCGCTGTTTTTTTTTTTG
Source organism: Rastrelliger brachysoma (assembly GCA_024605115.1). NCBI lineage: Eukaryota > Metazoa > Chordata > Actinopteri > Scombriformes > Scombridae > Rastrelliger > Rastrelliger brachysoma. Next base: position 5,198 of record JANJYP010034012.1, read on the forward strand.
TACAGGTGGCCTTTCACATACAGCCATACAAAGGGCGGACGGACCTGACCATGCATGACAACATCAAATATATTATTGACAAGTAAGTTTTTTTTCTAGGTACAGTATATACTTTCCTTTATGCCTTAGAAAGGAATAGTTGCCTTTCACTCACCAAAGGCTCTACTTTCCATGTCAGTGGTGCTGACGTTAGATGCCTACTGATCTGGTGAAACATGAAGCCTGATATGGGGAAGGTGAAGAACAGGTAGTTAAATATAGATGTCTTCTCCTGTGATCTCGCTACAACAGATCCGCAAATGGCTTTTGCCCCTGACTTCAACCGGTCTGAATATATCTCGAAAGAAACACGACTCTTAATCAATCTCATTTAATTTGATGAGATTCAGCTTTTCCTGTGGCTCAAGGAGGATGCTTGAGAAAGAGGAGGACATGGAGTAAGGCTGCATAGGCTAATCAGATAGCGTTTCATCTACTAAGATATTCAGCAGTAATCTGGAAAAGAAAAAAAAAATAAGACAGCTATGATCCCACGCTGTGTCTCGGAATGGGAATAAAGGGTTTCGGTGATGCCATGTTTATACTGATACTAGATTGGAGTCAAATAAAAGGCCAAGCTGGATTGCCTTGAGTTGAATCATTTTCCTTTATATGGCTGCCAGTATTCCCAGAAACCCACTGTGTTGACCATCTGTGTGAAATGGAACAAAAACTAGGGAGAGAGCAATGTGAGATGATAGTTTTAGAAAGTCATAAATATTTTCTGATGCCTTCTTGTGTGGCACAAACTGTGAAATCTTAGCTGCATTAAAAAGGTGCTACATTATCATTGAGAGATCTATTGAACCCTGCCCCCAATCAATCAATCTACCCATCCCCACTATAGCTGATAGCTAATGAATTCTGTTAATACACACATTATATTTTGAGTATCCTGAGTATATTGAGATATGTGTGTTTGCATGCATGCACTTTAATCTATATAATTTTTACTATCTCCTACTTGGGATAAATTAAGTGCACTGAATATGAAATGTCAGTGTAACTGCCAAGACCAATCATATTTCATTACTAGCATGAAGGTTGTTTGCATATTGTTGTTCCTATTAAAAACAGTAAAGGCAGAGTGGAAAGGATATATTATTTACTCAACCAATGTGGGACCTTAAACACTGGTTAAAATCTGACACTTTAAAAGCATAGTTCACCGAAAAAGTAAAACTGTATCATTATCTACTCATCCCCAGTAAAGTAGAAAGATGGTTTTAGTTTCTTTGTAACCCCCACACAGCCGGAGCAGCAGGGAGATCATCTGGCTACATTAGCCTGTAGCATTACAGTCTATGGTGACCGAAGTCAAAACCACATCAAACTTCCCCAAAAATAAACAAAACTATTCCACACTGCTAGTCCACTGCCTCCCATGTCTCCCGAAGCTGCGCCATACATTGCCGACCTGAAACTCATTAAATATATGTTTTTTAGCTTTAGAAGTCACTGTAACCTGTAACCTGATGTAGCTAGTGTGTACTTCTGCGCACTCCTTCTGAACTGTTCAGTTACAATGACTACTAAAGCTAAAAAAACATTAAAATCGATGAGTTTCAGGTCGGCAATGCATGGCGCAGCTTCGGGAGACTTGGGAGGCAGTGGACTAGCAGTGTTAAATAGTTTTTTTTAAATTTTTGGGGTAGTTTGATGTGGTTTTGACTTCGGTCACCATAGACTGTAGTGCTACAGGCTAACGTAGCCAGATGATCTCCCTGCTGCTCCAGCTGTGTGGGGGTTACAAAGAAACTAAAACCATCTTTCTACTATACTATACTACAATTATACTTTTTCGGTGAACTATTCCTTAAAAGCTGCTTTACATAGACATTGATTAAAAAGAGCGCACAATGGGTAGTGGAAAACACACATAGAATTACCAGCCAACCCTTTTTTTTACTGGCCAGCAAATGATCACTGTTATCTGGTTCCCAGCAACAGTAAGCGATACCTATTATTTCCTACCTGGCCAGCACCAAACAGTAAATGGGAAAATGTAAATTCTGTCTTCTACTCATGCTCACCAGGAGTAGAAGACAGCAGTGCATTCTGAGAAATCAAAGCGAGCCTCCAGTCAGCCTCATCAAACTAATCTTATTTTTGGAGGAATTATACCAGAGACTCTTAATATGACAACAAATTAAAACCTTATGGATTTGAAAAATTTCCAGTTTTAATACCCTACAGAGGCAGTGTCAAATTAAGACAGTGCTGTAGACAGAAATGTACACTGCAACCGTTCTAATCTTCTCGTATCAGCTTTTTCCATGCAACATTCTTAAATGCTTTTTTTTCTTGTTCTTCAGGTATGGGAAACATGGCGCCTTTTACAAATTCCGGTCCAGCACAGGGCGAGTCCTGCCTCTGTTTTATATCTATGACTCCTACTTGACTCCACCAGAGTCCTGGGCAGAGCTCCTAGCACCTAAAGGCACCCACACCATCAGAGGCACACCATACGACGGGGTTTTCGTCGCCCTTATTGTCGAAGAGCGCCACAAGCACGATATCCTAGCTAGCGGCTTTGATGGCATGTACACCTACTTTGCCTCCAATGGTTTCTCCTTTGGATCTTCCCACCAGAACTGGAAAGCCATCAAGGCCTTCTGCGATTCAAACAATCTGCTGTTCATCCCCAGTGTTGGCCCGGGGTACGTGGACACCGCTGTGCGGCCGTGGAACAACCACAACACCAGAAACCGGGTCAACGGGCGTTACTACGAGACGTCCCTGCAAGCGGCTCTATCTGTCAGACCTGAAATTGTCACCATTACTTCTTTTAACCAATGGCATGAAGGCACACAGATAGAGAAGGCAGTGCCCAAGAAAACAGTGACTCGATTGTACCTGGACTATCAACCCAATCAAGCAGAACACTACTTGGAGCTTACACGCCAGTGGGCAGAAAACTTCAATAAGGAAAAGGACAAATGGCTAATGTGAACATGGCTTTATTATGCCTGGTTAATGCCCTGACCAGAAATGACATTAAGTCAGCTCCCTCTGTTGTAAGACAGCAACTTTATAGTCATCCATATACCCACTTTCTCTCCGACTGAGCAATCCTTGAGATTTTCTCCAAATGTTCACTTTACCTTCACTGTTTTTAATCTCTAAAGTTTTTTGTACAGGATTGACAATATCACTGATATGTTGAAGCTACAAGGTCACAATGATGGACAGTTAATTATCATGTCCTAAAAATGCTAAAAACTTGGTCAAGTATCTGTTTTTTGCGATGTCCAGTGCGGCTATGTACAGTAACTCTCCTCTGTAGGATTTTTTTTTCTTATTTTCTTATGATGAAAGACTGTTCTTTCCTGTATTTCCTTGAAGACCAATTAAAATGTGTCGGTTTACCGTTGTGGAATGAGTGACATGTTTGGAGAAAAATGACAGAGGAGGGTGTTGGGGGTGGTGGGTGGGTCATCGGGCAAGAAAACTAACTTTCAAGGAAAGGTTAGCTACGATCAAAGAGATGTATGCCGAACCCTGGGCTGCAGGCAGGCGTGTGTTTGGTTATGAAATGCAGTACTTCAGTCAATTCTTCCAGACACACTCTAGTTTGGAGGTTGCATGTGTTTGTACATAGCGGAGTAATCAATACAGTCAAACATAAAAGCGGGCTGTGCAGACAAAAACATTGGCCTCAAATAGAAGCTGCAGAGAAATGCTCCAGCTGCTCTAAATTATGGAAGCACTGTGGATCTGACTGAGAATGGATTTATTTACTTGGTATACTTTTGTATTTGGTTTGTATTAGGTCACAAAGTCTAATTATAAACCAATCAGGGGCTTCAAAACAAGTCATACAGCCTCTCTAGTTATTTCCTTCTTGAATAGAGATTTGGTTGAATGCTGAAAATTTCAACAGCGGAGGAATCAGAACACAGTTTTGACTTAAGGGATTTAGATGTAATTGGACATCATTTCTATTTGTTATTGTAATACTGTACTCACTGAAGCAGAAATCTGGGAACATTGCAACAAACTCCAACAGGGCAAGTAGTCAGATCATAAGACAGGTTGTAAATAAGTTAGCGGTTAAGCCAAAATTAAAACACTTGATTTGGACTTAAACCTGACAGATAATGCAGCAGAAAATGTCCATATTAAGATGCCGTTGAGTGCGCACACACACACACACACACACACACACACAACTATGGTATAAATAGATAAATGTTACAACAGAAGCTAAGTCTGTAATCTGCGGTGGATGGTTTGGTAAGAATGTTGGATTGTCTATGTTTACAGAGATCTAGCCAACCTCTGGGTCTAAATGTTTGGTCAGACAACTTTTTAGCTTTTGCAGAGCTCAACAAGTTGTGATAAAGTGGTGTTACAGAGTCGCTGCCACAGAGGGGTTTTCCTAGCAGAGACCACAGACTAGCAGGTGTTATTTGATTCTTGTTATGTGAGAACTTAAACTGTTTTAGGAGCTATCATGTGCGGTTGCCCGGTGTCCCAGTGGTGCATGTCCCAGTGAGGCCTCATAGGTTCATTTCTCCCACTGTGATTCCTTTGATGATAAAGAAAGAAGAGAAGACATATAGAAGGTTTTTTGTTTTTTTTAAGGGAAACAAGAATTGTGATTGGTCAGATTTGGCTGATCTACACCATAGGCACCTTGCTGTTAACCTCTTGTGTCAAGTATAAATCCAGTTTAAGACACACCTACCATATGTGAGCAAAGGTAATCAGATAAAGTCTTTGTTCCTTTAAACTGTAAATAATATCTCACAAAAGCTAAAAATAAAAATAATCTATAAAAAATATAAGATATAAGACAGACCTACAGTAATGAGCTTGTATGTATTGGCTTGTGTAATACAGAAGAGGTGCTTTTGCCCTTGCTTCATAGGCATTGAAGTTAGCTCCAGCAGATTTGGATTATTTTTCCAATCCTGCATTGGTAAGAAACCAGGTAACTTATAAAAAGGATGAAATCTCTATTTTCAGGCATTTCATGCAAGTAGTTCAGCACACTGAACACTCTTGCTGTCAGCACTCCCTTACTAACACCTAGACATTTCAGGCAGTTCTAATCCATACTAAATTCATAAACCACTGAAGCAGCTTTCAGTATGTAGACCCGACTTTAGTCCGTTGATGAGGGGCGACATGTTCATGTGTAATTTACCAGTGAAGCCTAAGGAAATGCCTCTGTGCCAGGCAGTTGGAAATGGAGCAGCTCAGGCGTAGTGAACCAGCCAGTGTCCAAGTAACCTGGCTTCAGCCCTCATCTGAATGAGAAATCACTGGAGCAAAGATGATCCCCTGGGACACTCTAATGCCACGCTTTAATGACCGTGCCCTCATAAAGCCTGTGCCCACAAAAATGACATGTTAGCACCAGGCTGCTGGCAGCCCACTTTTAAATGCAAGGCCTGGGAGCAGCTAATCATTGCTAATCTACCGTTCTAGGTTTTAAAAGGCACATAGAGTGCTTTTTACTTTAGAAACTAAAAAACTGAGGGTCAGGACCAGGATATACGGATAATACTACCACTATCACCTCTGCAAAAAACTAATGACACTAAATGTATCCAGCTTTACTAGATACTGTCTGTTGCTGTTATTACTACTACTGTTGTTGCTGTGATGGGGAATCATTTTCAGCCATTCCAACATCAAGAAACTAGAAATACCGTTTCACCTGTTGTGGTCCACAAATCTCAACTATTGGATGGAACGCTAATGAGTGCAATTTCCTGACTTTTCATCTTGCACCACTGTCGAGCCAGGTCTCCATTTGCCAATACTGCCAATGAAAGCTGTGTTTGAGTCAGACTGACCTGTCCATGTCAGTAGACATTGCAACTAATGACCTCTCCATCAGCCTCACCTTCATCTGATTAGCAAATATTAGCATTTTGAACATGTTAGCATGATCAAATCAGCCAAGTGCCATATAGCTCCACATGTGTGCCTTTAGACTCAGTAACTCAGTAGCCTATACAGTCATGTATTGATCTTCATAACATATAGTTACTGGCCTTGTGAAAAAAATAGTTACAAAAAAAGAACTTGTAGAAGGAATATGTGTACAATGGAAGGAGATGAAGAAAGTACAAAAGCTCAAGGAGCCTGGATGCTTTGATAAGTGGATCTGCTTTCTCCACATAAAAGTAGGAATATCACTAGAAAATGGTAGATGTTACCAGGTCAGAATCACCCATCTGTGGCAGCAAACAGAAAAAGCAGAATAACCTTGTGTTGCAAAGGACGGTAAGAATGTCAGTACCAAACAAGCCACAGCCATTGAACAAACTCCATTTACTGATAGATGCCATTAGATGTGTGAGAAAGCTCCTGAGAAAGTGAGAGTGGGACCTGAGTTAAGACTTTTATTTAAGGCACTATGTCAGAACTGAACTTTCACAGATGCTGCAATACCACAAGAAAAGGTGGACTGTGTCAGGCTGTGTAACAGAAGAAACGCTGCTAATATCTACAGCAGAACCATCTTCTGAACAAGATGTGAATTATAGGTAAGATATCAATGATGTGACCCAAAAACTATCTGTTGAGGCGACATTTTGACTTTTGCGCTTTCCCCCTCCTCCCTCCTGCTATACCGTCATTCGTAAAGTGTTTTTGAGTGAAAAGAAAACATGGACTAAGTAGAAGAGCACTTGATTGAGGAGGTCCAGAAGTATGAGCACTTGTACAATCCATCCTCCACATTATGAAGAATGCCAACAAACAACTCTCACAATAGGTCCTTCTGACCCTTTCGGAACCTCACACCCCCTAACATTTTTTTTTTTTTTTGCACTGCATCATTAAACCTTGACGCAGACCTTACAGCGTCATGGAGGCAGTGGCATACCTCTGACAAACCTGGCTTAAGAATTCAAGGAATGTTTTTGTCTGGATACTTGGGTCCAGAGTAACATATAATTAAAACTGCTTACCAGATTATTATGATATTTCTTGTGTGTATACTCCAGTCATATCCAAACTATTTCATAAAGAGCCATGTGCCTGCAGGTTTTTGTTCCAGTCAATAAAGAGCACATGATTTGACTAATGAACTGTCTGAAGACTGACATCAGTTAATTAGTTGAATCAAGTCTGGTGTGCTACTGCATGATTGGAATGGAAACCTGAGGCCACATGAATGGACACCTTTGATATACTTAGTCAACTTTTAGCCTGTTACTCCAAGACTAGTTGTCTTATTTCCACTAAATTTGATATGAATGTTCATGGTACCAATTTGTGATGATACCCTAACCTTTTCCTATAACACCACCCTCAAGCCGAAACATGAAGATTGCACAAAAAATACAGATAACATAAAGCAAAAACTGAACACATTTGTATTCCACAGAAAATGAATCTGGTCCAATTTATGCATTAAATATATCTGTTAAGGGACTAGACTAATGAACCCAACACTGAGATAGAAGTCAATGAGCGGTTTTGAAAGCTAGGTTTGTTTTATTGCTGGTAGGTTGCCAGGAGACTGGAACAAGGGTTGGGGCAAGAGTTTGAAGCGAAACAGATTTCAAGCAAAAATCCATATGATTCGAATAGAGCGTGAGACAAAACTGACCATGCTGACAGAGTCTACAGTCTGGCAATGAGCTGTAGGCTGAACTCTATATATATGGACTAATCATGATTAATGGTAGCTGGTGACTCCTGGACACCTGTCTCTGCATCTGCAATCAAGCACAGACACACAAAAAAAGGGGAATAGAAGAAAAAAAAAGAGAGAGAGAAACTGCAGCTAGGACGTAGAAGTGGAGGGTTTGATAAGATCTCTAAATCTAATTGGCAGATAACCCTGAAATGTGTTATGAGCACAGTCGACACAGCTCACGCACCAATAGTGACATTTCAAGTACGACAGATTGAGTTGTTTCTTGGTTTGATTCAGGGACAGATAAGTCAAAAGGGTTTTTGTTTAAAGTTCTTCTTCTAGACTATATATTTTTTAGTATGTAATCAAATTTCATATTGTATGTGTTTACAGGATGCGTCACCAACAAGGATATGTCACCAAAGACTGATATTCAAGTTTCTAACTGTATTATAGTTTTGCCTACCAGTATACTGACTATAACCATATTCACACTGTAAATATGTCTAACAGCATTATAATGAAATCGGTAATTGTGCTGGTGCTTATGAAGAAAAAGGTATGAGTCATGCTTTTCTCAAAAATGGAGCTATATGTCTGAAGCAGGAAAACATCAGATAAGGACTGTTAAAATACCACTAGAACATCTGGTACATGACAACCCACTGATCAAAGGAATCCTCTATTTTTGGCCTTTCAATGCTGCATTAAATTAATAAACTAATAATTCTATTCTGTACTGCACATGCACAATGGAATTCTTGTACAAATTAGGGTTAGGGTTGTCATGGCTACCTGTTGCAGGTAAAAGCTAATGCCCACAGAAATTATATCTCATTGCACAATAAAGGTATGTATCACATGAACATAAGTATAGGTAAACAACATAGATAACAACCATATGTGCTAACTAGGTGTATGGGGTATGTGACTAAATGTTTGTCTTGTATATCATGAAATACACAAGTGACGATACAGTACAAATTGCACCTGAACCATACATGTGTTGCCACTTGCAGTAAAAGTTTCTAATGTTACATAGCTGAAAAATATTGACGCCTTCCACCTTAAAAGGAAAGCTCTGTATTAAGTTGAAACTGACACAAGTATAGTGTATCCTATCCATCAGTCTTTACTTAGCATTAAATATGAATGAGACTTTGCTTTGGATTTACAACTTAATGCATTATTTAATACAATAAAACAAATGGAAACGGCATGGTCAAAGATATATGTCCCCTTAACTGAATATTTTGTGGTTCAGCCTTTTGGAAGTAATAACAGCAGTCAAGTACTTTCTGTTACTCTGAATAAGGCTGCTACATTTCTCTGATGGTCATTGGTCTGACTCTTATTGAACAAACTGTTTCGGTTCTTTCAGGTTTGATAGGTGCTGTCTGGGATTTCAAGTCCAAAGACCTACAACCTGCAACTAAGAAACACAACCTTTCTGACACTTGGTTGTTATGTTTCACTCTGAAATCTTCATCAATGATTTAGTGATCAAAGTGAAAGTTAAAGGAGATGTAATTGCCATAGTTACCTTTACTTAGAGTTACACTAGACATCATAATGCAACACTGTTCAACACCCCCCCCCCTTTTATTCTGCATTAAATTTTAATGTCCTGACCTTATAAAACCACACCGTGAACAGATGTGTCTGAATGGTGTCTCGGCTATATTAACGCACAGACACTAGAGACTGTTTAAAATACAGTTTCACATTTATGAAACTTGAAAAACAAGAGAGGATTTTATTACAGTTTTAGTGAAATATTTATTCTATTCATAAAAAAGTCTTATTTTCTCCATTAAGACCATATTAGATAAAATAATCCTCTCTATGTCAAAGATTTTTGGTTCATGAGAATTTAAACCATATAGTATGAAACACATAGTTCATTCACTTAAGTGGTCATTAAAGAAAAAAAATAGACATCTGATATGAGTCATATACATTAATAGCGTCCATGGAAAGCTGTAACATAGGTCATTACTGCTGATGATGTGATGGACACACTGTCATGCTACAGAGTGAACTGAGCGCGTCATTAACAGTGACTGTTAGTGCCTCGTGGCCGCAGCAGTGCAGTTGTATAATGAAAAACCATTAGAAGGTTATCTGCACGGTCATACTGGACAGAATCCAGCAGGCAGATAATACAGAGAGGCCTTGTCTGTCTCTAATCTTTCTCTCTATTATTTTTTCATAACCCTCACTGTGCACGTCAGAGAGCGCTGTGTAGCCTGTATCTATTAAAGCACTCAGACTGAAGAATTCAATCCAATGTGTTTTCTACCAGACCAGTCATGGCCAAGCAGCACCATCTGCAGGCACTGATGAAGTGTGGGTGAAAAGTTTAAAAAGATTGAAAGCATTTAACCTTCCTCATGTATTAGGATTAAAGACCATAATTTCTAATAATATGTGTAAAACCTGTGGCTAAAAAGGTTTATGTGGTATATACGGTAATACATTTTGAATATAGCAATATAGTGATATGGAATTTGTCTCTTCCTGTTTTTAAAGGTTGCATTACAGTAAAATTATATTTTGTTTTAGCTTAAGTGACTGTTGTATTGTCTGCCACTTAGTCATTATATTCACATTACTGATTAATATTAGCATTCATATTTTGTGAAAGCACCTATATAGTCACCGCCATTTTGTATTGTCAAAATATAAATATTGAGATTCATATCTGTCCATATCACCCAGTCCTACTTAAAACTGTAGTTGTCTCTCTTCTATCAGAAGCATGTATTAGTTTTATAATCACTGCATGTAATGTGTGTCTTGTTAAGAACTGGATTCAACCTGATTCATTTACATGACTGATTTCTCTCTTATCTTATGGAAAGAAATGCATGCAACGTTGATTCATCATGCAAAATATTTAGTTTCATTTGAAATGCCATGACTACACAATCAACCATTCTCTGTGATGTCTCATTGTCTCACTGTGTCTGTAGCTGTCTGCTCAGTGGCAACAGGCTCACTGACAGTAAAGTAATGTGCTAAAGATGAGTTATTCTGCTGTCATCCTGTTAGCAGACTGTAGTGTTTCACTTTCTATCGATCCGATTCATTGATCAAACATCTAAAGGCGGAGAGACAAACAGAGATGTGTGCTTCCTCCGCAGACACCAACAGGTCCACGGCTTTTTACTTCTTCAGTGGAACATCTCTACATGGAGATGACAGACTAGAACAACACATCACTGAGATGTTCACTGATGTGACCTGAACACTCTGACAAGGCTTTTTCTCTGCAGCAATCATGGGGTCGACTGTATGTTTTGATACAAATATCAGTATAGGAACAGAATAGGAAATGAAATATCAAAAGCTACACATAGCACTACCATGTAGTTATGTATGGACATGCTGAGAAAGACTCGTCCTCTACAGAATCCTCAGTCTGGATTTACTTTGGCATTATTATGTGATGAATGACTTCATATATAATTAACTTAGTGTTAGTGTTATGTTTTCCAGAATAAGCCTGCACAGCCAACCACTAGGATACAAGAGCCCCATCTGCTGGAGTTTATAAGCCACTTGGAGACATTTCACCAACCACAAATCCTCCAGCTTTCATCCTCCAGCCAGAGTCTTACAAGAGTCTCTTGTGTTATCGAGCTCACATTTCAGATGTCTGAGTTGTAAACAGCTTCACCAAACTGTGATTTTACCCTCTAAAGTTCTCACATGGTTTCATTTCAAGAAATGTTTAAATGATCCAATATTTCAGCAATAATCAAAGATTAGAGAAAAACTCTAAAAACTGAAAACACATTTGTGTTTCATCAGAACTTTGTTTCTTCTTTCCTCTCCCATGAATCATCTCAGCACCCCTCACATTTATCTGTGACCCATTGGAGGAGCCCCACCCCTATGTTGGGAACCACTGGACTAAACTAGCTGTATATATACCTGTAGCCTATATAAAGGAGTGTAAACTCGCTAACTGTATATAAAGTAGTGTAACCTAACTGTATATGAAGTGGTATAAACTAGTTAACTGTATATAAAGTAGTGTAAACTTTAACTGTATATGAAGTAGTAAACTAGCTAACATAAAGTAGTGTAAACTAGCTAGCTATATAAAGTAAACTAGTTAACTGTATATAAAGTAACATTAACTAGTTAACTGTATATAAAGTAACGTTAACTAGTTAACTGTATATAAAGTAGTGAACTTTAACTGTATATAAAGTAACGTAAACTAGTTAACTGTATATAAAGTAGTGTAAACTTTAACTGTATATAAAGTAATGTAAACTTTAACTGTATATAAAGTAGTGTAAACTTGCTAACTGTATGTAAACTGTAAAATAGCTAACTGTATATAAAGTAGCAAAAACTAGATAACTGTATATAAAGTTGTGTGAAACTAGTCAACTGTATATAAAAGTGTTAAGTACCACCTTTAGCAGCTACAACAGTATACAGTATGTGACATCATTAGATTATTAATAGTGAAGCATAATTTATCAGTCACTACTTTTACTGTAATACAGATACTACATCCCTATAATACTGTATACTGCTCACTCATAATACTATGTAAAATACTTAGAATTGTTCATGCTAGACTTTTATTTGTAATGGAGTATTTTTACATTGTTGTATTGGTACAAAATAAAGGATGTGAATATTTCTTGTTAACCACTGTTATACTTTTCTGTCAGCGCAGCAAATACAGTAAATCCTACATTTTTGTGGATTTTCTCATGCCCTCCCCTCTAAAAAAAGTTTTCCTAAATTCTTTCCATTCCAAGCCCACGCATCAACTTTGTCATAGTGGATGTGACTGTAAACTATTCCCTTATTTTAAAACGCAGCTCATCAGAGAATTCAACTGGTCTCAAACATTCCACAGATGTGATCAGACACAGTAGAGAACACATTCCTCAGGTAGGTCATAAACACTTCACTGCTGCTATGAGACACATTTTCAATAGCAGTAAAATACACCTTGATAAATTTGTAAAAAAAGAAGTTTGTCATTGTTCAACAACAGGGTTTCTGCAGGTTTGAAGAAGCTAATCTCAAGACTTTTTTTTTTTTTTAGATAATTATGAACAAAATATTTGATCTTGAGTGTAACACCAGAGCTCTCACATCTAATCTGAAAAACTATATTTAGTACTGGTTTTAATCAAACACTGAATTCACCACACAACTAGCTGTGAACTGTCCAACTAAAAATAAATACATACATTTAAAGGCCACAGAGAAAGCTGTAAATGAATGTAGATTTAACACTTGTATGCATCTCCCCCATGACATGATAAACTGATCTTCCTGTTCAATTTGACCTAGGCTAAGACTCTCCTCATAAAAAGTGTCTATAGCAAATGTTGAACCATCAATAGCGGATGTGACTGATCATTAAAATGTGTGATTAAACCTTGAGCTACTATCACGTCCTATTTTACCGTACATGAAAATACAACATAGCAATAATGATTTCCATGTGTTTGATGTAAAGTGAAAATAACAAGAACTTTCTGGAAGTGTGTGGTTTATTGTAGAACCATTAGAGCCATCAGTATTCACCGCTACATCATAAAAAGAAATCCTCATAACTGCTATCTTATTAACACTATCAACTCTCCATTTCACTAAAACACATGGACATAGATATGGGTCACATTTGATCCAGAATAGCCTCAATGGACAAACATTTGTACACAAGTATAAGATTTTAAATATTTTCATTTTTGGACCACTTTAGGAAAAGTCATGAAATTTCAGAATAGAAGACATTTGAGAGATTTTTTTTTTTTCTACAGCTATTAAATGTCAAAAGAGGTCAAATTTGGCCTGAACAAAACATAAAGATTAAAACATGAACAGTATGTAAGGGTTAAAGAACTAATTTTCAGAATCATGTTGCTGCATGTAATATCCTGGAAACTACACAAAAACGCTTTTAATGTGTTTTTTTTCATTTTCTGATAAAAACTTACCTTTAAATTATTATTTTTTTGGTGCTGCAGCTTTGATGTGCAACCAAACAGTGGCCTCACTAACAATATAAACTATATTTTACAACCTCTGCAATCAATTATTTATAACAAACAAACAAAAAACCCCAATGGTGTTAAATCTGGTGAAAAAGATGAGGAGGTTGTCGTCCTGTTACTGTTTACTGCAGCTTGTCAAATATATGACGCTCTCATTCTCTTGCCAGCAGCTGTAAAAACCTTACAGTCTTTGTGAGCGGACGCATCGATTATATGGCAGAAAATCTCTCCCACCTCCAGCAGCAGCAGGTTTGCTTGTGAAAAAAAAAAAAAAAATTACAGCTACCATGACTTTAATCTATTACTCAAGTATTTAATAGCACCATAAAACCCACAGTAATAAAGCAGCAAGAGTAAAGACAGTTAAAATATGCTTACGAGTCAGTGGCGCCGTTAAATCAGCGCCCGTCTCTGTAAAGTCTAAACGACGCTGATAATAAACCTTCTGATTCACTGGGGAAAGCAAACAGTGACAAATATGCAGCGGTGACAAGAAGTTTACAGTTTATTAGAACGATCGACGGGTTTCCGTGTTACAAAGTTATCAAAAAAAAAGGAGGGAGGGAGGTCTGTAAAACAACATGGCTGCTTACAAATAAAAAGGAACGTGCAGAAATAAATGATAAAAAAAAAAAAGGGAAAAAAATTTAAACTGGGAAGTTTGATTTTTTTTTTTTTTTTTTACAGCAGGCCTTGTCTCTTCAGATCCTCGTAGGTCTTCTTGTTGACCACGTTGCCGCTGGAGTCCTCGTACTCTTCCTGGAAAACACACACACAAAAAATTTTCATTAAGTTTTAGGGGTACCAAATTATGTAAAAAAAAGTTATAAAATATGTTTTCCCTATATTATCTGTACATTTATTATGCCAAAGAAAGTAAACTAACAAACACTCAGCTGTTTCTTGGTTCTGTACTTACTTCTGTGTCAGGCTGCCACCGCTCTGATGCCTTCTGAGACTTCAGCTTAGCCCACACTAGATGTAACCGGAAAAAAAAAAAAATTCTTATCAAAACTTTCAATTTCGGACAGTCTTCGACAAAATACCTCGGAGTGACGAGCGGAGACTTACGAGAGACGGCGTCCTCGATCTGCGTGACGTTGGCGAAGTGAGCCGTGTTGGGGATTCCCAGGCAGCGCATACCGTGAGCGTGCCTCCATTCCTAAACACACGCATACCACACATTTTTTTTAGAGTCGTGGGAGATGTTAGAAAAACATAACAAAAAACAACAGCTGTTATCAGTGGTTGCCAACTGGAACTTACTGCAAAGTGCCTCTGGAAGGCTTTGGGTCCTCTGTAGGTGTAGTTTCCACAGATCTCACAGTTGTAGTTGATGTTGAGCCCGTGAAGTTTGTAGAGCCAGTATGGGATGGGCTGCAGGGGATAAAACACACTGTCACGACATGCAAGACTTTAAAAGATTTTTGATACTGTGTTTTAGAGCTGCTCCATACACACATACACAGCAGGCACACATACCCCCCCCCTGTTAATTGTCTTGTGACCCCCTCGCATTTATCTGGAGACCTTTTAGGACCCTGAGGAGTTGCTGGAGTGGTTTTTAATGAGTCTGCAGTGTGTTTAGCTTTAAGTGCGTGCACAAGGAATGCACGTGCGCGAGGGTGACACATTCCTGCTGAGGATTTCGTACTATTCTAAAGATCTGCAGGTGGCTGTAAAAAATCACAAAGATACCAGCATGGGAAGAGAGGAAGACTGTATGTGAGGAGACATGTATACATCTAATATAAACTTTAAAAATCAGTTTTGAGAGTGTTTTAAAAAAAAAAAAAAGGACAGATGCCTTCCATTTGTTTGTTAGACCTCAAGTATGCTAACAGTGTGTTCTGGTTTCACATCCTGAGTGGTTTTCTCCATCAACTATAAATTGACCTTAATACTGAATGTTAAACCATGTCTCACACACACACACACACACACACACACTGTAGTTTCACACATGCAGGTCTGCAGGTGGCGTGATGTGATAATCATCTGAAACTAACATGTTCAATTATTTGGTTCATTTATCTTCCCGTTACGTCTTCAGTGTGGATTTTAGTCCCTTCTGAACTGATGAGTCGTCCGTTGTGATGTCACACTATCTGATAAGGCCGATCAGCTGGTGATATTTGTTTACCAAGTTGTGTGGTGTTTCCACACACACACACACACACACACACACACACACACACACACACACACACACCTGTAGCAACTCCAAAAATAAAAGAACACTGCTGATAAATGTTATAATACATGTATGTTCATCATCATCATCATCATCATCATCATTCTGAACTAATGGGGAGATGACACTCCCTCTTATCCTTACTTTTTTTTTTTTTTTTACAATCTTGATTAAACTTGTGTGGTTGTGTGTTTTCCGGTATGATGTGAACACATCTTGCTAATCTCATACATACTCATGTTTTTCTTTCATCTTTGTTGTTTTGTATTTTCATATAATATTGTGTGGTTTATATAACTGTGTTAACTGTGAACCCCGGACACTGTGGCTACTGCCTAGAGCAATGGCTAATGGAGATCCTGATAAAGTAAACTGAAGTCAAATAACCTGACCTACAATTAACTAAACTAACTTTACCAAATAAACTACAATGACCTAATCCTAACCGAACCTAAACTATAAACTAGCCTATTTCTAACCTAAACTAAATTAAATGAAACTAACCAAACTTAAACTAACCTAACCTACAAATACTAATCTAACCTAGACTAAACTATAAACTAAATAACCTAAAGTAATCTAATATCTAACCCTAACCTAACCTACAGTAAACTCACCATCAACCATCAACCTCCACTCTAAAGTTCAGCAGGTCTCTGGGTTTATTTTCAGCCTGGTGCCTGCGAGCCGGAGAGAGTGCGTTCTTTCTGTGTGGGAGTGAGACCTCACCTTTCCGTCCCAGCCCAGAGGCAGGTTCTTGGGGTTGTAGATGATCTCGTTGTCTTCGTCCTCGCTCTCGCTTTCGCTGAGCTGCTCCTCCTCCTCTTCCTCGCGCTCCTCTCCTGTCCGGGCCTGCTTCCTCTGAACGTTCTCGTGAGTCAGCTGCCTCTGCTCCTGTAACCCCCGACGACGACCGCATCCAGACAGAGAAAAAGAGAGAGAGAGAAAATGTGAGGCCGTGTTGGTAACAGGCCGGTTAACTCACATTCAAAAACATTAGGACAGACTGAGTCTTACCCCGAGGATCTCCACGTATTCATAGACCTGAGCCTCCAGGAAGGCGATCTCCTTGTTCCTCTCTGTGTCTCTGCACATGTGAGAAATAGAAGGATGGAATTATATTATAAATTTTATCATGAGATGTCCCACTCACATTTTTTTTTACACCTCCTTTCTTACTTTTTGGGCCCTTTGGCTTTGGGATTCTTGGCGAACAGTGAAGGATCCAGTGATTCCAGGGATTTGCCTTTCGTGCTAAAGAGTCTCTGAGCTCGCTCCTCCAGAGTCCTGCTCAACACACACACACACACACACACACACACACACACACACACACACACACACACACACACACACACACACACACACACACACACACGTACATCAGACTGCTGCTCTCTGTATGGCCAGAAGCTGCTGTCAATGATGTGCACTACAATGTGTACTGACAGCTCTACAGTTTAAGTGCCTTATTTTCCCACTGCAGCAACGTAACCTGAAGCACTCACAAGCTTTACACACAAGTGTTTCCACTGTTTATCAAACATCCTGGATATTTAGTAAAGATGGGAGTTGTACACTGTTTGCTGAATTTTCTTTGTCGTCTTCTACAATTGGAAAAAAAAAGGAGACTGCAGCCCCATCCTTCGCCAACAAAACACAGCTCATTAAAAAAAGAAAGAAAGAAAAAAAGCATATCATTTATTTTATAGGTAGTTTGATAAATCCTGCTCATATAAAAGCTGCTGTTGGTCAGATAAATAGGACAGTGGCAGTTTAACTTTTACCTATACATTTATTTTTACATTTATTACTCATTTTTATTTATTTTAAAATGTATTACTCGTTTTCATTTATTTTTTAATATATTACTCATTTGTATCTTATTTATTTATTTAATACTAATTTTTCCTGATTATATGTTCATTCCTTAGTTAACTGGTGCTTTGATAAACTGAAATAGTAAAAATTGACATGAAGCTAAACACTTGCAGCTGTATTGTAAAACCTCTGACTATCATAGCGATCCAAATGAAAATAACACTCAGTGTCTTCTAGCCTTTGGGAAAACTTCATTTCTCATTAGTGCTGCTGCATCGTGTCTCTTCCTTTAAATCTCTTCTCCGCTTTCTCAGGCAGCAGTGAGACTCGCTTCTTCTCTTTCAGTGTAACACACACACAGACTACACCATGTAGGAGTGTGTGTAACAGTATAATGACACCTGTAGCACACACTGTGGTAGTGATCAGGTAGCTGAGGAGAGAAGAGGATGCTGCTTTGTGTCATTTTATAGAAGGGAAAAAAAGATGCAGGTGTTCTAATGTGACAAAAAAAAAAAAACTACACTGCCTTGAAAAGTGAATGACTTATTTTCATGTCCCTGAAGCTGACTGAACAGTGAGGACTATCTTTTGAATCCATTATTGTAGCTTCTATACGAGTAGACTCAACTCTTGTATACATCTATTTTTCTTTTCTGAGAGTGTATGTTTTTATGCTTACAAGTCTTAAAATTAAGTATTTTTGTTTTTATAAATAGACACTGTGTTACCTCTGTATATGAAATGTGCCATATTACAGTTTTTACAATCATCCTAACACAAATTCCATGAAGAAAAAATAATACGTGAGAATGGCAGAACAAAGAAGGGAGAGGATGCGGAGGGAGAGGAGGTGAAAGGAGAGGAGGTGAAAGGAGAGGAGGTGAAAGGAGGAGGCATCTAGGCCAACTATTGTAAAACGATTGACAATTGTAAAAAAAAAAACACTGTAATAAAGCTGCCTTGCTGCCTTACAACAGACAATACAATCATGTGTATGCCAACACATAGATGACTGTGAGCTCAGCATCTGTGTGGTTGGACTTCTGTCTGTCTGAAACACAATTTAATAATACTCCTTATTTATTTCCTAATTCATTCCTTGTCTTCCGTAGCGACAGGGTGCAGGGTAGAGAGAGAAGCTGTGTGTTGTTATTTTGACATTTTAAAGATGAATTGCAAAGTTCAGGCTCTGCATTTGTTGATGTGATGCAAATACTTAAATGATATCTTCCCAGTATGAGTGCACTTGCAGCACAACTAGGGCTGGGCACTGTATTCACATTATATTGATATTGTGATATGAGACTAGATATCACCTCAGATTTTGGATACTGTAATATTGTGGTATTTGATTTAGAAACTTTCCACAGTGCTGTAGCTGTCCTGCCATGTGAGATTTTCGATTGTTTATCGAAAATCTCACATGGCATTATTTTGTGATGCTGTAGTGGAAAAGCAGTTCAGAAGCAGCTGGAACTGTAAGCAGCTTAGGTCATCTGAAACTGGAATAACGGTGCGCAATATTAGAATCATTATTACGTTATTACAACGACATGCCACACTCACCCTCCACACTTCAGCCCCAACGCCATGAGAGCAGACTTCAATCTGTCCAGACCCAAAGAAGCCAACTCCTGTGAAACAAACAGCGGAATCATTAATGAGTAACGTGTATTCTTAATTATTACCATATTTTCTGGACTATAAGTCAGAGAGAGAGCCCTGTTATCACTGTTAGCTTGTCTGCGTTATGCTAGCGGTGGTGTGTTCAGGGTCGAAGTCAGACAGTCAGACACAGTATATTATAGTCTATATTTAAATGTAAAATTACTGTATATATTTTAATATATAAGTCGCAGACCCAGTCAAAACCATGAAAAAAGTGTGACTTATAGTCTGAA
>JANJYP010034028.1:0-20218 GCA_024605115.1 Rastrelliger brachysoma
CCGTATTTAACCCTAGAAATAATGTCCAGGTTGCAAAAAACGAAAATTCCCATTTAACCGTTATTTAAGCTTTTTTTTTTTTTTTTTTTTTTTTTTTTGGGGGGGGGGGGGNTCTGCATCCTGCCACTGTAATTTATATTAGACGTTTTTCCCGTTTCTGTGAATAAACAACGTGGTTTCAGACGCTTGGACGCCTAGCATCTCTATGGTAACAGTCCTCAATTACCGATGATTGGCCAACCCGTGGGAATGTTTCTATTCCCTCAGTACAGCGATTGGTCGGTGGGCGGTCTGTGCAGCCTGACAGTCTGCAGCGTTCCGGGTTATTGTCAGTCTCGGCAGCTCGGCACAAGGGCAGGACTGCATCCCGGAGCTGCCTGAATCAGCTAGCTCTTTAATCAGGCTTAACCATTTGTTTTTGGTTAATACACCAAAGAGAGCGTCTCGGAGCATTGCTATCGAGGTTATTAGTCAGCCTCAGCTGGAAATCTGAGTCTATATCGGGAGGCGAGACATCTCAGAAAGGCTGCCGACACCGCGGAGAAAGTGACGGACGGAGCAGAGCCTTATCACCGGGATTTACATCGCATCGCATCAGTTAAGGATATTCCACGCAGCTGCTTTGGCCCAGCCTTGATTTCTTTCAGGGTACCTTCACGCGATATTGCCTAGATAATATAATAATATTTGCTCGATACATTTCATATAAGGTCGTCTTTGAGCAGACGGACCACTTTAAACCCATGCGTAACGGCGGTGGATTTTGGAATACTGCGTAGCAGTTCAACCACCCGGTCACTCGATTAACACTTTGGTTATTTGGAGGTATCTACGAGCGAGAAGAAGACCAAACAGGACCCTTTACTTTGTTCCGGTGGCTAAACGTTAAAAACCCGAGGCGCACTTGGTGCGCAGTTCTTCCGAGGACGCTCCTGAAATTGCCGACCTGCGCCTTTGCCCTCGACAAAAATTGGCAGCCGAGTCGAGAAAAAAGGCAAAGCTTATTAACTTTGCAGGCTAGAGGCTAGAGTGTGGAATCTAATTCGCAGAGTTGCCGGTGTATTTGCATACCATCGGAAGAGGAGGATAAACTTAATCAGCATTTGACATCGACAAAGCGGCTGCTGGATTTTGGAGAACAGAATGAATCCTTTTTAATTTGGACCACAGAAGTGTGAGGCAGATTTCTCAGTGAATGTTACAATCTGCATGGAGTTCTAGTCTGCACTACGGAGCGATTTATGGTAAATATATTGTGTGGTGAATGTTTTATCCTCTACGTCTGTCATTCTTAGTAACTATTAACCAGCCACAGCATGATCCCCGCTGAATTCTTTTGGGATGGTAAATAGCGGAGCGGGAGAGGATAATGAATGTTTGTAAATGCTCACTTTTCTCAGGATGCTGTTCACATAACGATGTTTTAGATTTAAACCCTTTGTTCCCATGCGTGACCCACAATAAAGAAAGTATTGTAAAAATCGACTTGTTAGAGAGCCGCTCCCGAATGGCTTTAGGGAGTACTCTGTATTGGTCTTTTCAAGTGTGGGTAGTCAGGTGTGTTGTCGAGGGTATTGCACCGCAGGCAGGAATAATTTGGCACTGGAGGAGTTGCGTCTCTGAGCAAAAGGTGCGAATTTCTCATCTGTACGTCCCCGTGCGTCACTGCGTGTGGGGAGGGTAGCTATGGTGCCTACTGCAATTAGTGATTTTTCACCCTGGAGTGCTAATGATATGCAATCTCTTTTTATAGTGTCCTCGCTTATTGTGACAGGGTATTATCAAAGAACACATAAAATTCATGAAGATGTGCGAGTAAAACTGTAAAACTTTTGTGCTGCATTGAGGTCTGGAGGCGATTTGTCATTGTCTTGTGAATTCTTCGTCAAATGTGTCCTCTGCTATCTGAACTTGAATGCAAATATAATAGTCTGGTTATCTTGCAGGCCTATTTGAATATGAAAGTCGGCTGATAAAGTTTTGGCGGTTTCTACTCTTGTGAACTTTGAGCCCTATGGGCTGCTGACTGAGGTTGCTCTGCAATATTTAGCTTTACCACTCAATGGCACATAAATGAGCCTGCACATTATGCTGACTGTGCAGTGAAAAGACTGCACACTTTGTTTTATCATTAGACGACAAGAATCCTCAAAATTTGTCTTCCTCACTGGCTCCAGTCATTCTCTTCATGGCAGCCCCGCAAACAGGCAGCTTGCTGAATGTAATATGGGCCCCTACAGCAGGGCAGGCGCCCCCACAGTCAGGGCACCTGCCATAGAGCCTTCCTGGCTGTATTGAATAAAACATCCAGTGATGTATGAGGCAGTGGCTGCACCCGAGGGGGCAGAACTGCCTCATTTACTTCCTCCACTCTGCGCCTCTGACCTGCTGAGCAAATTGTGCTCATATTAGCTCTGCGGCTGCTCCTCACCTAAACAAATAGTCTCCCTAGCATAATGCTCGCCTTAACTCAACATGATGGTCCGACAAGGCAGGGGAAAATGGAATGACAGAAAAGCTTTAATATCTAGGTCACTGAATTACCTTTTGGAATTTGTAGTTCTTGTTTTGCCTCTTTATTTTCTGGCTTGCTGTTAGGTCTTTTCCCCTCTCATATTGGACCTGCAAGTGCCTCATTGCATTTCATCTTCCATGCTCTTTTCTTTCGCCATGTTTCCTGTTTCTCTCCACTATTAACTGTATGATAAGTCTTAAGAAATAGCAGAGATTTGTAGGTTGAAGCAGTGTTGCCAACATATGAATAACACCAGTAATTTACTGTGCTGTGCTCTACTTGTAGATGAAAGTATGACAATTTAACTTACAAAAGTAAAATCTGATCTACTTTATTCATTGAGACTGCCAGCAGTTGGAAGGTTGAGAGGTATATTTTTGTAACATCAACAAAACGGAACATCCTAAAAGAAACCAGGCAATTTGTCAATTTGCAACTCAAATTGCATATCGGTTTGATTGATTGATAGCATATTCATTCCTTACCATATTCTTTGCTTATTAAAGTGGCTGCCTGAAGTGAATAAGTGAGCTCCACACATGAATATCGTTAAAGTCGCTGAAGTTTAATTTCCTGTGCTGTGTATTAATCTTTTTTAATCCCTGCATGGTTTGATTGTCTCAACACCTACCCAGAGGCAGCAAAACTCATTTTAACACTTAAGATGACTAAAACAGTAGATACACATGTGTGTGTGTGTGTGCGTGCACAGACACATGCACACATGCATGCATGTGGTACTAAAGACCCCTCCTCCCCAAGTGTCTAAGCTATGCATGTCCATTCTTGTGTCACCTATTAATCTAAGTGCTTATTTTTATTCACACAAATGACATATTTTGCTGTCTGTAATTTGCATTTATAGAATAACATACTAAAGATGTAATCATTTAAAAAAAAATATTTTCTTCTCCCATCAAAGAAAAAAACAACCATTCCTAGATAAGCTGATATCCTAGAAAAGCATAAAACTTCTTACTTGGAAAAATCATTGAACACTTTTAAGGAGCATGAACATTTTCTCTTTAATCCGTCATCAGCAGCTCATTAGAAAGCTGATCAAAGTGTTTCATTTCAGGAAAGGTCTATAAAAGTTCTTGTTTAACACTTTTCATGTGCAGGCAAACAAAAGAGATGTGTCCTTTCTTGTATTTTACAATGTTGCATGATTTCAGACGAACTCCAGTGTATCTGCAGTGAGATTTGTATGGCACATCAGTGCAAAGAATGTGGAATCATGAAGACATAAAACAAAGTGTTGCACATAAATCGTTACACACGAATCTCTTCAGCCAGTCAGTGTGAATGAACAGAGGTGAAACTTTTTTTTTCCCCAGCAGAGATGATGTTATTGATGGGATCTGACATGTAGCGTGGAAGCACGGTGGTTCTGTTTGACTTTAGTGTTTGCATACTAAAGCATACCTTATTATACAGTTAGTAGCTACAGTACATGAAACTGAACACTAGATTTATTGTAATGCTAGATGATGACTTGACCCACAATTGCATTAGTTGCAATGACAAAGTCAGACAAACAGCTTCTTTCCAGTCTGTTGATTTTTTTTTTTCAGTGCAAGGGTCAAATAGAAAAATCATGGAAACCTGGTTCTCAGCTTTCAATATTTTAAGGCTGCATTATTAGTTATGCTACCAATTCCTTTCTTCAATGATCGGTTAATCATTTTGTCTATAAAATGTCAGAAACATGTACAAAAATACCTGCTATCATTTCTTAGAGCACGTTTTATCTGACCAACTGCCAAAATCCAAAGATAGTCAGTTTACTATCAAGTATGACACAGAAAAGCTTCCAACCAGTGAAATCTTTTTTGTTTAAAAAAGTGATTAAAATGTCAATATATGTTGACTAATCAAAGTATATTTTTGCAGCCTTATAATATTTGATCAACTATGAGACATCTGTAACACTTATTTCCCAAAGATATTGAGGTGCATATGAATGAAATCTTATCTACCCTAAGTTCAGAAATACCAGTTTAATCTTGTTATGACAGAATTAGTCTTTACTTATGTAACTTATAAAATTCATATCACACAAACAAATACATAAATCTTCAGTAGATTGGCTGAGATTGGGTAGTGAAACAGTATTAAAATCACATTGACATAAACAGGAGCTGAAGCATTTCAGTTTGAGCATGTTTTTTTTTTTTTGGTTTAACATGGAATAGCTACACAGGCATGTGAAGGCACATGTATACCCCTGCAGTGTTTCTGATGAGTGGTGTATATTAGAGAAATGTCGTGTGTACTTCTTTGCTTGTTACTCTGCTGATGATTTCCTGTCATGTTGGCTGTATACAGTTTACCTGACCACTGCTGTGTTCATGTGGTCTGAACTGCCGTGATGGCAAATGTTGGCAGCTCTTCATCAGGGTTATCTGCAGCCACTTAGCGCATGACGAACAGCAATGATCCTTCGACCTCCTCCCCCCTCTCACCCTCTGTCAGGCTGAATGGAAGTCACGTCTCGAAAGGCCCCTGAGGTTAATGTATAGCCTTTAATTTGGAAAGGTTAGGGTGGATAGTGCTTCTTTTTTATTTAAAAATGCACATGAGCATGTGAAATACAGTCAACAGGAACTGTGCCGTGTATAGTTGGTTAATGAGTATACTAGTGTGAGTGCTGTGCAGTTTATAGTTTGCTCTATAACCCAGCCAGAAAAGTGAGGGCAGGCATGCTCCTTCTAAAGTGTTCTTGGGAGAAGAATAAAGCAAATGTGACAAGCTCTCCAACAGCGAATTTGCTCTCCTTAAAAACAATGCCGCTCTTGCCTTCCTCATGGTCACATTGATTTGTTCTGGGTGACAGTGCAGGCTGCTGTGAAATCACCCCAGTGCCATTGATCTCAAGGAGAGGAGGAGGAGAGGGAATGAGAGCCTGGCGACAGTGAGCAACATGGGAAAATCCTCCATGTGTCCCCTTCAACCTTAACCAGTAATAAAATGAAGGCTTTGGTTACTATCAGATCAGGCCCCACTGTACTTCTCCAGCCACTGTATCGCAGTCTAGCGCTTTGATTTGTTTTGGAGGCCCGTACATGCTGTTTGATTTGCTATTGTGCCTCACCATGTTTCACATTATCAGCTGAACTCTTTATTGCCACTGTTTTCCATGCCAGAAGCAAGGCTGTTTTTATCTCATGCAGGCCTCTGATTAATCTCCCCCTCTATGTTGGTGTACTTTAATCTTGAATGGGAGATATCTGATTCTCCTCGGCTATTGAGGAAGATCAAACTTTAATGGAACAAGGAACTGCACATCATCCTAATCTCCATCTCCTTGCATTTTGGTTGACTGCTCTCCCTCGGGCTTTGTAGCTTTCTGCAGAAGCAGGAAATACATCAGACAGATAAGATGTTTTCTCTTCATGCTTTGGTAATTTATTCCCTGTTGACAATAGCCACCACTTTACATCTCTTCTGTTTGATTACCTGGTTGACGGAACAGTGGGTAAAAGCATGGGAATTGACTGACACATACAAATGGCTATCCTGTATGACTTAATGTGTGAAACTTTCCTCGAAGCTTTAATTGGGGCTTCTTCACAGTTTAATCCTTCCATGGGAAGTGAACTGGTCCTGTCTCTATTTATTGACATGCAAAAGATTGGGCCATGTGTGACCTACGTCATCTGTCTATAATAGCCTGAGGAGAGATACATCAGCTGCATGGAAGTATCAAGGTTCAATGCGTTTGATTATACTGCAGTCAATCCAGGAATTAGCTATTGACTGCTAGTTTCTCCATTCACTTTCTCCATATCACTGAATAACAATGCATATTATGCTGACCAGTATCTGGACTGCGACTGGTTGGATACATACTGTTGCAAATGGATAACACTTATTTTGTGTCACACCTCCCACAGACGGTTTGTGTCTGTGACAAAAAGAGGCTATTACCCAATTCTAAGGCGGTTGCTGTAAGGTAATGAAATTTCCACTGACTGGAGAAAACAATGTTGTCTGGTCTGGATTGTAATTTCAGCAGCAACCTCACCATTTCCCTGAGTTCAGCGTGAATGCAACACGATTTAATAAAACTCTGGAGATTTTTATCATTTATTGCCAGACCTGGCAGCCGCATCAGGGAGAGTAAGCTGAGGCTTGCACAGATAAAACTCATTCAATTTACTTGTTGAATTTTAACCAAGCCAGAGACCATTTACAAGAGTCAGCATATGACCTACTGGGATACGTTTACATATGTGTTTAGGGTTACTGAAGGTCAGCTATATGTTAAATATGAAGCTGCCATTTCCTTAATCTAAATGGAGGAGTAGTTGGAATTTCCGTCATTTTCTCTCGTCTTCTTATTTATGTCAAGAGAGGGTTGAAAATCCACGGGATAATAGGCCCCAGGGCCAAAGAGCTTCTGTGTGTCTGCCTCCACTCACATACAAAAACATAGGAACACTGACATGAGGACATGTATGGACACACATACACACATACACACACACATACACATACACACACACACACACACACACACACACACACACACACACACACACATACACACACACACACACACACACACTCCTAGGCCTGTTTTATTACCTCCTGCCTGCTGCTGGAATTGCTTTCCTCCCTCGAGTGAGCCAGGCAAAGCCGGCTTTATTGTGTTAACCTATTTGTGTGTCAAGAGCGATTGCAGCGTTCTTTATCTCTGTTTGTATTCGGACGGGGAGACGGCAGAGAGAGAGCGAGGAAGAGGGAGAGAGGAAAGCAGGGAGGGGGGTTTGCACAGGAGCCAGGCAAGCCACCGGAGTTAGACGGATGGCCGGTCACCTCGCTCCACTCTGGAGGATAATGACTGGTTGCTTAGCAATAACCCACCCCCACCCACTTCCAGACTTGTATCCAGAGTAATCACTTTTTTCCTCTAAAAGAACTCATATATAATTACAAGCCCACTGCCTAATGGGTCTTTTCATTTATTTAGGAGAGTGGGTTGAGATCTGTAACTGAGGATTTCAGTTTGGGGGGTGCATATCAGCTCGTTTTTTGTAGCCTACAGAACTGATGTGTGTGTATGTGTGTTGGTCAGCATGTATCTGCTTTGTGTTGAGCAGTTGGTGGAGTTTGACCAGGATTATGTTGGGGCCACAGCTATATTTCCTGTTAGATAGCTGCCACTGTACAACCTCTGACCTACGTAATGCAGCAGTGGCAGTGCATTGAGCCACGCAAGTGCACACATTCACATATTCACGTTTTGATGGGTGACCAGAGGCTATGAATGCTGCTTCTTGTGAGCTCTTAGTTTTATTAACATTTTTATTGAGTTGAACAAATTGCTGACCTTTTGTGGCATAATGAATGGCGCGGCCTGCTTAGGAAAAATGAGAGTTTTGGCAGAAGTGACTGGCGTCAATCCAAGCTGTTTAACTCATGATTTGCAGCATGTTTATTCAGCAGGGGACAACATTTAATACTGCATGAGTGTTTTCGAACATTTTAAGACTTTTTCAACTGATGTTTTTTTTCTTAAAATTGCAGTCTTCAGTCAGAATGTTAATCTATAGTCTGTCCTTAATCGACATTGTTCTTCTGCAGGTTTCCATAATTTTAGGTAACTGTGTCTTTAAGTGGCAGGTCAAAGGTATAATATCTGAACATGACCCCAAGTTAAACTGCTTTTCATCACCGGCAGCCACTGATGTTGGCACAAAGTCTGGAGTCACTCTAATGCTCAGCCAATTATCCTCTCTGCTTTTGAAAATAGATTTTCTTCCTCCCCTCCTTTTATGAAGAAGTAAAAAAAATAATAATTTAAAATTCCTTGTGAAGTTCATAATACATTTTCACTTGTTTTATGATGGTAAAAAGTCACAGCTGTGCAAACAGACTTTGTTGATCAAATTAAGTGTTCTGACTTGTACTAGTTGCTGTTGCATTTGACTTTTCATTTCTGAATAGACAAATTGCAATTTAAAAAAAAAATCAGTTTTGTTATTGAAGCCTCTTTAAATAGTGTCAGCCATGTCTGATATTTACCCATCTGTGCTCTATCTCCATATCCTGTTCAGTGCCATCTTTCCTTATCCAGGCTCATGCACCATTGCTAAAAGTGACAGCTTTGCACGTCCTGGGAACTTCATACAGATAAACTACACATACAGTACTATCCCCCACCCCCATCTCTGTGGCATGCTTCTGTGGTTGCGTCTATAGGAACAGCTGTCCAGCTGTCACCGCAGCCAGCCAGTCAGCCGCTCTCCAAGGCAACATCTGTAGAGACTGAATGCACAAGGGCAGCCTGCCGTTCTCTGCCTGTCCCCAAAGACCGTGGAAGTGTGTCAGGCCTTTTGGCTGCACATTACCACTGACCATATCAACCATATCACTGGGTTTGATTGAATGTTATCTGCTCCTTTGCCACTTAAATAAGCTCTCTGTTTTTTTGTCACCACCTTATGGTTCTTAAAAACAGAATGTGACTGCACAGCTAGAAAACATGGCACATTATCGTATCCATTAATAGTAATCTGCCTCTGTATGAATATGTGTGTGTGTGCGCGTGTGTGTGTAAACAAAATCCCAGCGAGCAAGGTGCAATGGCCTGGAACTGACGAGAACCCACTGGGAGAGTCTCTCCTTGATGTAGCCCCCCACCCCCTCCCCACAATCTTTTCCTCCTGGCAGCGGAGCGACGGTGAAGCATGCGGGGGGGGGAGAGATGAACAGAACTGCAGTCCCCTCTGTCAGCCACAAACTAGGATCAGGCAGATCGCATGGGACTCTCTCCTGGGATGAGCAAAGAGAAGAGGGGAGAAAGCAGCTGTTCAGTGTTTTTCTCTTATTCCTTCACCAGCTCACTTGTGTTTTTTACCCTCTCCGTTGTCTGCTGAGGCTGCCATTAGCTTCTGTCATGCTTCTTTTTTCTTTTTTGCTGGATTTATCTTTTAAAAGAGGAAGTGCTTTGAATGTTAGACATAGACACAGATGAGATGAAAATTTACACCTTGGAAGTGTCATAATCATTCCTGTGCCTCTTCTTGGATGTTCTTAGGAACTATTAAATGACTTGATTTCTTCATCAGTACTCTTGATAACTGAGGGCCTCTCAGGCATATTGTGCCTCTCCCCACAGACAGCTGCAGACTCAAACAGGCTCTAGGCGAAGTTTGATGGATCCTGTTTACTGGAGCTGAGAGAATGCCTGGGTATCTCAAATTAAGTGTCACTTAAAGCTTGTCTTTTAGTCAGCTTTCCATTTTGTTCCCCCATCTCTAGTGACAGCACTGTGCTGCCAATTGTAACAGGGATTGAGAGGAAGACATTTGGTGATTACACATTCTGTCATGATTGAGGGGTGAAGCCAGCAACTTGAGGCAAAACTAAATTCCATATGGCTGCAGTGAAATCTCTCCACCCATAGTGAGTTACACTCAAACAGCTCCTGTCCTGATGACAGGGAAACCGCCTGCTCATGACTTATCGTTTTATCATTCAAATTTACCCCATTGATGCTTGCTTCTGTGATTGACGGCTGGGCCTGAAAGCCACAGCTATCTCAATTGAGCTGCAGCAGCCAGTTGGTAACCGTGACAATGGTCTCTCCTCTTTTCCTTGTTTTCACACTTTTTCTGCTGTCACAGAAACCTTGCTGATTGCCTCTCTGCCAAGACAGCATCCTATTAATCTTTTAAATAAGGGCCGCAGCCCAGCAGTATTGTTTGCAGAAAACCGAGAGGACCTTGTGAGACCACACTGAAAAGGAAAAGGGGGTAACTGGGGCTGAATTCATCTCACTGTGAAAGGAAAGCTGAGCGTCCTTAAAATCAACAATATTAGAAATCTAATATGTTGTGCAGATAGGTGCAGTGGTCTGAACATAGTCAGTACACTATGACCCTGCCTGATGACTCTGTGGGCTCTCTTGTTCCCTGCTGCTCTCATCTTTGCTCTTCAGGGGCATTCAGTGTTTTCACCTGCATCATGGCACTCTGAATAAAAGCCACTAAGTCTATGGCCATTTTCTTTCTCTATGCATTTATTGATCCATTTGAATGTGGTTGGAATAAGTTTTTCTTTCAGTTCTGAGCTCAAACAGCATAAAAGCAGCATATTTTTGAAATGGCAAGCCACTGATGTATAGTGATGTGACCTAGGGAAATAAGAATAACTTTTCAAAAATGTTGTCCCTCTGTACTTAGCTGACAATTTGTTTGAAGGAGACAAATGTGAATGAAATAACGGTGTCCTTGCACAAATGTGTTTTTTTACAACATAGATAAACCTATCTCATCTCCATCTTGAAAAGGCTTTCTGCACTCTAATTTCACTGACTAGACTTTTGTGTTTAATTAGGTGTGATTTGTGAACATTTCCCAAGTGGTGGGAAGTGTTTTTTGAGTCTTTGTACTTTCTTGTCAAGTGACTGTTAATGGAGAATTGCTGCAATACTCCTCACACCTTCTGCTATGTAGTGAATGTCTTCCTGTGCATAATAGCCCCATAAACCAAACTTCTTAAGGATGAGGAACAATTGGCAGCAGTATTTGCCAACAGAGTAGTTTGGAAGTTTATACCCTATAAAGATACTGAAATTATTGGGATCACTGTGTACCTTCTTTGTGTCTTTGTCTCCTGTCATGGAAACCATGCGAGGCAGGGCACCTAGATGACTAATTGACGCCCAGGTCAGAGCCACATGATAGCATGACTGCTGGTCAATAGAAGTGGATATACTTTCCTCTACAGGGAGTTTCAACTGCTTTGTGATAATCTGTGTGATCATGCACTGTGTGTGTGTGTGTGTGTGTGTGTGCATGCACTTTCGACCACACATGCACATATGGATGCACATATGCATGAGCATTTGAGCATGCAGCTATTCATAGTTTTTCATCCCCTGTGCCTCACCGTTGCTCCTCCACTTTGAAAACACATCAATCCATTAATAACAACTTCAGAACAATATAACAACCCTATTTATATAGGCTTAAGTCTGGTACTTCCCTGTAATCACACATAATGCTGCTGGGAGAATATTGAGTGTTTGAGCAATAAGAAATCATTGAAGTGAAGAATTTGTATTTTTTAATTATGTGCTTTAATAACTAGAAGGAATTGCATTCTAGTTGTGTATTATTTAATGGCAGTTTTAAGTATATCCACTTCAAGTTTTTATATGAAAAAGACTGTTTTGCAGAGGTAAAGGATTTCTTTCTTATTTGTGTACTGTATATAACCTCACTGCAGTGCTTTTTTTTTATCAAGAATGAAGTTGTCTATGCTTTACATGGGGCTCTCTGTGCACAGAGACATTCAAGTGTCTGAAACAGTTGGTCCTTGAAATGTACATTAAACTGTAAGTCTGTGCTTTTCTTCTGAACATGCAAATGTATGTGCACGGGGATGTCTTTTTGTTCTTGTTTGCAGTTAAAAACAAACACTGCTGTCCCAGATTCACACACAAGCCCCCTCCACCTGAATCTCATCCCCAGCAACCAGCCGAATTGCTTCGCATGCAGCCACAAGCCTCCTCCCCTCCACCCGTCATCCAAAAAAGATTCTCTCAGTTCCTGCAATTTCAAAGCACCCGCAATGCTCGACTTTGTCGAAGCATGCCCCCCTCCCTGACCCCTCCTCCTGGAGACAGCACTCTTGACCTGCTGCCCCATTGTTTCCAGCGGGGAGAGATGGGGAGCCGCCTCTGCCGGCGCAATCCTTCACTCAATAGCTGCTCCATCTGTTGACTGCGTGACTCTAGGTTACAAGAGGGGATTTTGCTCCGTCTGTGCAGGGTGTGAAAGGATCTATCTCAGGGGGCTTCCTGAATAGGGTTTTAAAACTGCAGTTGCAGGGTGTTGTGATGCCCCACACCCCCCACCCTCCCTACCCATCATCAGCCCAACACAGCCGGCTGGGTGTGTGCAGGATGAGAGGCCTTCATTGTGCCTGTTCACAGGCCCCTAGGCAACAGGGTCACCTTGTCCCCAAACAAATGCTGCCCTCAGTGGGATTGTTGGCACTATGTGTCTGTGTTTCCATGTATGTGTGTGTGTGTGTGTGTGTGTAAAGGGGGAGTGGGTATTTGAGTATAAGAATGCATCATCAGGAAGAGGGCAGAGGCCTTGGCTGTGAGGACATTTATCTAAAATCTCTGCCTTTCACATCAAGGCCTATTCAGTACAACCCGTCTGCATCAGGCTTTCAAAGGACACAGATAGAGAAACACTCTGGGGCTGCTTTACAGGTCAAACTGCTCTCACTGAGCATTTAGACCAACAAAGCTTCTGATGTCATTTTGTATTCCTCTTGTATTTTGAGCTTAGAAAGAGAAAAAAAACATTAGAAAGCATTATCCTTGTTTTGTCTTTCATGAATTTGACTTCCTGTCTCTTGATTTAGGGAAGAGTGCTGCTTTGGGCTTTTGAGGCTGTTCTGTTCTGCAGTTCGTCCTCTTTAACAGGGGGTATCTGTGAACAAAAGCAAAATCTGTGGTTGTTTTGACAGCTGGTTCACCTTCTGTAATTAATGTTGAAATTGCTGTCTGCCAGACTTTGTGCTGAGGTCCTCTGTCTATCTGCGTGGGAGTTGTTATTTGGCATTTCCTCTTAAGTGAAAATAAGCAGGATCTTGCCCTCTGGGACCCTTTTCTTTCTCCTGAATAGAATTCCTATCAGCTAAAAGGATATTTGGGATGGTTTTGTTTATGGAATTGAAATCTTTTACTTAAATAAATAGGTTGAAATGTATGTATTGTGTTGACTCTTATCTGCTTTTTTGTCTCTCTCCCATGCTTTAACATGCTTTTGACAGTAAATACATCAATTGCAATAATTCAGCTCTTTCTTTTGTTTAAATGTAATGGGGTAGTCCTACTGGTTTCTCTACTCTTGCCAGGAGCTTAGTCCCTAAGACGCACAGCCAAGCACCCTCATCCCCCTGTTTCCTGTTCTTATCCTTTATCACTGAGCCACAGTCAACCACACCTTCACCACAGAGGCCCAGACCCCTTAGCTGTCACAGAATGTCCCCAACACACCTTTACTTCACTTAAGATGATTAAAGTTAGTAGGCTTGCTCTAATGTGTCATCTTTGTACCTGTTTCATCTCCACCTTTCTTCCTCAGGCTGAAAAAAGACAGAGTAAGCAACAGGCATCAGACAGGGAAGTAGGGGGTTGGTTCAGGCATGGAGGCCCCACACCAGACGAGACCAAGTTAAAGGAGGAGGGGGTTTTTGAGTGGAATGAGTGGAGGTAGAAAACTGCAGTGACAGCAGAATGAATAAATTGAAAAATTCTCTCATTGTAAATTGTCTATCGCTCGTGACAAACGATCTGATAGGCGAGCGGCCCGGGTTTCCGACGCATCTGTCCCAATAGAGCTGTGAATAACTGGTCTATCTCTACGCTGCTTAGTACTGGCCCTGCACTTAATAATTCATACAGTGTGAAATATTTTCCCCAGTACAGATATGCCAAAGAGCTGCCGCCAGCAGGCGTGGGCGGTGAGGGGGGTGTCCCTGTGGTGCTAATTTGGGGGATGGTGACGTGCATAGATTTCTAAGGGGGCTCTAGTTTAGAGGAGATGCCTCAGACACATTTGCTCTCCTGTATGCTCTGTCTGTTATTGGAAAGAGCTGAGCTGGAGATGCAGAGTGAGAGAGATAGTGCAGATGACATTTAACTCATGGCTGATCTGCCTGGAACTGGGAGCAGAGCGGGGAAATACATTTCCATTTAAGCTGACTGAACTCACTTATCAGTGACTGTGGGGACAATGGGAGGCTGTAAACTTGCTAAGTACTTTTTGCTGTTTGCCCTTGTGAGTGCTGTGGTCAGAGTTGACATCAGTGGCAGCAGGTGTCTGTGGACACCTGGTTTATGTCTCCTGTTTCCATCAGGTGATTCCTCCTGCCTCAGGCTTCTTCAGGAGCTCAGCAGCCAAAAGCGGCTCTCATGATTCCTGACCTTATTGTCCCCTTCATTCATAGTGCTTAGCTCACACCACCTTATTCTCCATGGCAATGAACCCAAAGCTATAATGGCCCCAGTCACCCATGCTTGTCTATGATAGTGCCCTTCGATGTGTGTCATTTTTGTGCAATGGTGCTATGTGGTTTCGTCTGGCTCATTCTGCTGCTCAGTCCTGTACAAACTGGGTTTTTATGGTCCACATTCAGACCCTGATACCAATTATGCAAACTATTAAAAATTTAAGGAGGACAGTCTTTTATAATTTAATCCTAAAGTAATAGATTCTATTAAAAATGCATGAGAGGAGCTTTATAGATGGAGCTAGAATTAGTGTCTATCAAAGACTCCAGTCAAGGATGCAGGGGGAATGGGCAGCAGGAGTGGTGGTATTGCCTCATTATTCAAATAGGATATGATTACCATAGAGCAGGAGTCCCTCAGAGATGAAGCAGAGCTTGCTGGCCACAGTGATCATGAACAGGAGGAGTCTAGTTGGGCACCTCAGAGGAAATTCTTTCCGTTTTCTGGTGAAATGAAACTGGTTTTATATTTCCTGTTTTAACTTTGACAAATGTGATTTGTTGTGGTTTAAAACACTCCGTTGTTGAAATACTCTTTGTCATCTTAGGTTTCTCCTCCCTGGTGTCTCACTCAAGATTGTTTAGTCTTGTCCTTGCTGAAAGCATGTAGAAGGTGTTCAAGCATGAAAACAGGAAGCCTGCAGTGTTGTAACTTAATGGCTCATGCAGCAAGCGAGCCATAGGCCTTTTACTGGGCTTGACACTCCTTGGTTTGCACCACAGAGCTTCCCGGACAAATGGAAAGCAGAGTCAAGAAGTCCCTATCTGACAGTATTTGCACATTTTTACTTTAAAACTTTTCCGTCATTTTGCGCTCCATTTTATCCTATTCTGGCTGGGCAGTGAACTAAACAGTTTTTTCTGCATCACAGGTTTTATGGGCTACAAATGTCAGTTGAATTTCAATCTGTTGTCATTGTGATTTGCTTCAATAATTACAGGTAGGGAACTGCTATGAGTCAGATATCAAAACAGCCCCTGAAAAGGCTTATTAATGTGCTGAAAGAAGTGGTTTGAAAAGTCAATAAAAATTGGAACCCTCATGAAGCTTATATGGATTTTAAGTTCTGCCTCTGAGGTAAATTCCTTGCCTATTTGATGTAATGGTTGCCTGTTTATGGAATAAATCCAGTGGGCTTAATCGATCATCTCCGCAGAAAGGTCAAGAGGAGAAGCTCTGGTATTTGAAGTGCTTATCCCGTGGAGGAGTGCCAGAAATGTGACACCTCCTTATGAGTGGGTGGTGGCGGGCAGATTAGTGACGGACAGGGTGGCCCAGGGGGATGATTTAGGGAGATTCAGCTCTAAATTCGTATATCAGACAGAGAAAAAGAAATTGTAAGCTGCCTTTGCTCAATCCTCTTTTTTTTTTTTTGAAGAGAAAAGCATATTAATATAAAAAAAAATCTCAAAAAAAGATGAGAAATGAAGAAGACAAAGAGTGCACAGCTGGTGGTGGAAGGTGAACAAAAGTTTATTGGTTTTAACCTCCTGTCCAGGCCTCCTAGTTAATGTTGCTTGAAGTTACCAGTCGGTTTCATCCCTCTGCAGTCTAATCTAATCTGGAGTGGGTGGCTGTGGGCAGCATCTGTGCTCTGAGTTGAAATAGGGCATTCTCTCTGCCTAATCCTCTATCCAGGGATCACTCAGTAGGGTGAAGACAATTACCAGTCTGCTTTCTCATGCTAATGGAATCTCTAACTAGATCTTACAGAAAGAAGAAAAAATAGATGGAGGAAGAGGAGAAGCAGGGACAATGGCGCAGAAAGATGACCCAACTAAAATGGGTTTTTAGATTACCATTTAATTATTGATAGAGACCCAGTTGCAAGGCCTAAGGTCAGGATTTGGAGAGCATTTTCTGAGAAAGGAGATAGATTATCAAGTTATTTTGGTGTGTGTGTGTGTGTGTGTGTGTGTGCCTTCCTTTCACCTTTTTATCACCTGCCTCCAGCAAGGTGTCTGGAGTGGTTTTAAATTGCATTAATATGCAGGAATTTATAGATTGCCTCCCTTGGCATTTCTGCAGGGAGGGGAAGAGAGTATTACAGTCTCCATCTGCACTAATTACTAGGTCTTGGCAGTGTTACCTGTCTCTTGTGAAGGACAAACCAAGGCACTGAGCAGTAACGCACAGAGCAGAAGGAGTTCATCTGCTGGGGAGTCTTCAGGAAGAGGGATGTCTCCAGGGGATTTTTACGCTGCTATGTTTGATGTGCAGGGTGCCTTGACTACCATAAAAAATCCCTGCTAGCAACATCAATAAACTAAATGTCTTCGTCCAACTTCCTAGAGCTCAGAGAAAAGCTAACAGGCTTTGCCCCTGATTTTAGTGACAGTTGTGCCTTCACTTAAACTGTTAAAGTAAAATATATCAGCATACATCTGCTGTTAATCCTGGTGGAAACTTAAATTGTCTGTCTCCTGCACGTCTGAAGATTTAAAGTCACGACAGCATAAGAGTAAATTTTAACAGGGTCCACCTTGAAGTGTAGTTCTGAAACCTGAAACAGAAAGCAAGTCTTTGGTCTACCAAATAAATCACAGGAGCAGAGAAATGTATCAAAAATCCTTGAGAGGCAAGAGATAATCAGTCTCCACATATGCTGTTATCTCGGTGATGACCTCACTTCTCAATTCTCTCGGTAGCTGATCAAACGTGCTGATAAGAGCCGCCCTTATCGGATCGCTTTTGTCATGGAAAGCGCCGACCATTTTAAATCATTACAACCTGCCCGCTTTTTCACTTTCTCCAATCATTGAGCAGTGACACTAAGACCTTGCCTGTGAAAACGAAAGATCAATACCTTAACTCTTTGCACTTCAGGTAGCACAGTAGTAGCCGCCTGTCACTGCCATGTCTGTGCATCCAATCTGCATGCAGTGATTCTTCAGCTCGCTGCAGGTTTCTCAGGTTTCTGTGTTTCTGTCAGCCTGTCAGAAAGACTGGACAGCTTGTTGCTGCATGAACATCTTGGTGGTGTTTGTGCCATCTGTGCCTTTAGCCAGCAGGTGATTACCAAATGCAGCCTTACCTCCCACTCTGCCCAATTGGATTCCGTCTGCTGGCATGGTCAGGGACAGCTTTGAGAGGGAGCAGGATGACAACAGCTGGATAGCACACATTATGGAGTGAAGGGGAAGGCTTCTGAGTCTTGTTGATGGAAACTGCAGTGAGGGGAAGATATGTGGGGGAAAATGCCTGCTTCCTTCCCAACTGGCTTAGCTGTGAGCAGTTGTGTCATCCTCTCTTTTTAGGTCTTTAATATCCAGCAGAGCAAAAATGGCTTTGTCGCACTTCACATATATCAAATGAGATCAGTGTCAACATTTCGATGGTGCACTATTTGATTGCCTCGTGGGCTTCAGAACACACTAATGTTATGCATGACTGACTATTGGATCTGTGACTCCATCCAGTAAAAGATGCCAGAGTTGTCCTTTGGACCATGGGAATTGGGGTCACCTTAGGCGCCACAGAGAGCTATGTTTGGAGTCAGGCTTCTGCAACTGAGAGAAGAAATCACATTGTTTGAATTTAATTATATTCCATTGATTTATTGAACACCCATTAACAAGCATACATTTCGAGGCAGGGCCATTTTGCATGAAGGTTTTCTCTCTCTCACTCTCCCTCTCTCCCTGTCTTTTCTCTTGCCTGCTCACTCCATTTCATCATAAATTGACATAAGCCTTTCTTTGAAGTTCAGGAGCCAAGCTGAGGAATGACAGCACAACAAACAATGAACAAAACACAGAAAGACAATGAACACTGTTTGAATATTCAAGTGAGCCACCGTAGGATGGGTGAAGGAAAAAAAGAATCCTTGTTTTATTGTTGTAGCGTTAAGCCGTGAATGGACCTGTCTGGGACAATAAAGAATTGTGTCACATTGGGATAAGAAATTTTGCTTTATCAACAATGCTTTACAAATGGTGTGTAATAAGGTTTACTGAAAATATATAAATCCTAGCATAAAAACCAAGAAAGCACAGCTCATTTTTCCCATTTTGGCTGAAGTTATTGCAGAGGGTGTGTGATTTATGTTGAGAGTTCAAGCCTATTGAGGTTGTCTCTGCACTAAAAAAAAAAAAAGATCTGTAAGAGTGATATTAAAATGTTTTGATGCGGTGAGATAATTTACATTGTCCTTTGCAGAGGTCTTGTATCAACAGGATTGCTTTCATGTGTTGTACTGTTCAGCATGAACTTCACAGCTACCTTTCAACAGTATTTGCAGGGTCTGTGTGTAAAAGTGGAATTACAGGACAACTTATGCTGCTACCCTGCAAAACACAACAAAGGCTAAAGCAATAAGAGGAGAAGACTATGTTTCCCTTGTGGTTTGTCTGACAATCTTAAGCCACACTCTCATTGCTCAAAGTCCTTTACTGGCATCAGCAGGAGCACAGGGGCTCAGTCATGTTGTAAGAACACCTTAGTTGTGCTGTTTGAGAAACAAAGGGTTTTTTTTATGTTGTTTTTTACTGAGGGAACTCTTGTAGCTTGCATTTGTTGGTTTTCAGATGGGTGATTAGTGCACCTTTTAAAATCTAAATTAGGAGCTCAAGGCTTTTTAGTTATGACTTGTGGATTTGGTTTGACGCACTTGTGTTTGTTTGGTCTTTGCTCCATTTAATCTTTTTTGTTAAGAATAATTTTTAAAGCTTTAAATGAAATGCAATATGTTTTTCTTTGCACTGTGTAGCAACATTCATTTAAAACTTGTTTGTCACATTGATTATTTTGTAGTGCAGTGTTTATGGATGAGTTTAAAGTTGTTGTTTTCA
Source organism: Rastrelliger brachysoma (assembly GCA_024605115.1). Taxonomy (NCBI): domain Eukaryota; kingdom Metazoa; phylum Chordata; class Actinopteri; order Scombriformes; family Scombridae; genus Rastrelliger; species Rastrelliger brachysoma. The sequence goes on from JANJYP010034028.1 coordinate 19,352, forward strand.
TGCCCATTCCAGCTTCCTTTTAAATATATCTTAGTTATCATACTTCATCTTTTCTTCCAGCATCTGCTGTTTTTTTTCATATGTCTGTATGTGTTTACTATTTATTGTAGGTGTACAAAAGAGCAGTATATGCAGACTTATATAGTTACTGCTTTGGTAAATCCTACAAATAGGTGCACATGTAATATTTTCAGAGAACTGGTGTCTGGTTGTTTCCTAGGATTGAATTGGAAGATGGATTGTTTTACTCACTAGCTTTGGTGGCCATAGTGTTACAGGAACAAACCTACTACAAGGTCTACAATATGTGGGGGCATTTTTATTTCAAAAAACATTGAAGGAGGCAAAGTATGTTATGAATCCAGGGTGCAGAGAGCAGAACTATATGAGCTGGACAGCAGGGGCACTCCAGTCTCTCTTACCATAACTGACAGACACTAAACACAACAAATGGCCCTCACTGTAACCACCTGTATCTAGTATCTTTGTATTTTAAGAATCCTCATCTGAGTACATTAACCAAACCTCACTTTGGTGATAAGTATTAATTTTGTATCTGCTGAACTTTGGCTGTTTGCCTTTTCTACATTTTGGAGTGTGGTTGCCACATCGCCGTAACGGCTCACTGCCTCTGTGCCTGTAATTTACCATTAATGAAACCTAGCCCAGCACAAAGATGCAGCAGTTGGCTGTGAAGTCAATTAGTCCTCATTGCTATTACAGGGTTGACATTAGTCTAGGCAGGCGTGTTTTGATTAGAGATGACAGACGACTCGCTGCTATTGGACTGCCAGACATTCCTCACCCTTCATCCCATGGGTGAAGCTATTGAAGCTGACTGGAATATGGAAACCTAACAGCTGAGTG
>JANJYP010034096.1:0-10890 GCA_024605115.1 Rastrelliger brachysoma
TTTTTTTTTTTTAATGCAGATGGGCCACTACTGTGACCTCTGACCTCACTGTGGCAGGAGGCGTTACATTTGAGCATGACTGACCACTTACCACGTCCGCTTGTTGTCGAAGAAGAGCACCAGGTAGAGCTTCTCGTTGGTATCCTCCTGCCTCTGCTCCCCCAGACAGAGGACTTCTTTGGGTGGGACGGGAATGGGCACCCCGTTGTGCAGCAGACCCTCCTCTGGCATCTCTGGGTCGATGATCTGGAACAAACAAACAAACAAACGTCAAGTCATACGGATCCCCTATGATCCCAGAGAGTGTTCTAGTGTTGGTTATACATGAACGGAAGCTTGTCACAATGTCAAACTCTATGGAAGGAATATGGAAGGAATAACGGTTTACCAGAGCAGGATAGGAGGGATATCCCCGAGACTTGGCCCACACCAGATCTAGCGGCTCCAGCTCTGTGTCGTCCTCTGATGTTTGGCTGCAGCTGCCTGCAAAAACAACGGCAAACGCAACGAATCATTGCAAATTCAGTTTAAAAAGTGTTACGATTGGCCACCAGTCAAGCAACAGTTCAGTCGGACAAAGAGAGAGAGAGAGGAAGAAAGAAACATACCGGTGTAATCGGAGTCTCCGTTGACTATCTCTGGGAAGGGAACTTTGGAAAGAGCTGGTTTGCCGAGGCTTCGTTTGGGTGGGGAGCTGCTGTAAGATGGTCCGTTGTACAGTCAGTGTCGAGTCAATCAATAATGAAAACTTTGATAAGCACTGATAACAGATACGTCTGCGTCTTACATTTCTTTGCGGAGGACTGGGCAAGGGCTGTACTCAGAGTCGGACCCGCCGTCTTTGTGCTTGTTGAAGCCGTTGGTCAGCCCTGAGAACAAATGGGGAAAAAAAAAAAAAAAAAAAAAAGCTCAGCTTGGGCAGCGACTGAAATAACAAGACTAGAGGAGAGAAGACCTCATTTCAGTCACAATGAGAACAACAATCACCGCAGCACACAATAATCACAGATAAGTGGTGGCTAGTGGGATGGTGCATATGGGGAGATGAAATAGCTTTTTGTGGTGTGGCAGTAATAGATTTGTCAGGGTTTTTTTTTTTTTGGTGAGACGCTGTGATCGGATATCACATGTTTCCTCTCATTACAAGAAAGATTACTGCTATACAACATGAGGCTTAAGAACAAAAAAAAAAAAAAGAGGCAGATGATGTAGACTGCTATATTTAACATTTAACATCTGTAGTTGCATAAATTCTCACCACTTTGTTTTTTTGCTGTCTGACACTTTTTAATTGTAACTTGCATCTTATGTGATCACATCCCAGTGGACGTCTAGCTGCTTCTAAAACACCGCCCTGAGAAGAAGACCTTGAGGTGATGAAGTGTGTGATGTCATCATTTCTAATTAAAGCTTCTCACCACTTTCCAGTGCATGATTTGGTGTCTTCTCCAGCTCTCCGTCTGAGCCTGCGTTTTGATTGGGGGTCCATGGTTCATTGAGATTGGGGGGTCCTGGGCTTTTCTGCGGGGTCTTGGATGAAGTGGACAGAGGCGTTGAGGATGGGGTGCTGGCTGTGGAGTTGGGTGCTGTGGGATTGCTGCTTGTATTCTCGTCCTGCGGCCCCTTGCCGTTCAGCATAGGATTGTCTCTCTCTCTGAACAGCTTGGCTCCGTTTTTTGCCTTTTTGAATAATACAGAGGTTCGTCGTCCAACGCCCCCGGTGTTGGGCCGTGTGGGGGTGCTGGGTTCTGGCAGGCCGTTAGGCACCAGCTGCCCTTCACTGTGCAAACTGGGAGGCTGCGACGCCTGCCGCTCCTGCGCTTTAGTGCAATTAAAGTTCTCTGTGGTGCTGTCTGAGGGGTCTTCGTCCAGCTTTAGGCGTTTGCAGGGCCAGTTGGGGGACCTAGGCTCCCCTGTGATTGGCCGCAGGGTGGGAGGCTCCAGAGGTGCGTCCCCCTGTCGTGGAGGAGGAGCCGGCCCTGTAGGTTCCAGTGTCGGGGGCGAAGTGGATTTGAGGTCTTCTGGAAGACGAGAGGAGACAAATGAAATTCAGTTTGGCTCAGTGTTAGTGTGTAAATGAACGTCCATTTAGTATGTAGTGTGATGTGGTGGTGCAGTATTCACACGGGAAAAATGGTGTCCCTTCATATAATGATACACAGTTCATTCTAACAGTCTAACCACAGCCCAGAGGGAGTTGAGGTACTCTGTGGGTATGGAACACCGTATCAAGACGAGTGAAGAAGTAACTTTGCTCTCACAACTGAACACCAGCAACATGGTAACGGCAGAATTTTATGACACAAATCACAGGTGTTCTGCTGCCCTCCTACAGTAGCAAGAGACTGTTTGACTGGACTAGCCTGTAGTCAGAAGTGGGATGATATGGCATGACTGTACATGGCCAATGGAGAGTGGTGAGTCCATGAGAGTGATGTATAGAAGAGGTGCAGACATAGAGTGCACTTGGAGAGAGGAGTTGTGAGGCAGCCATGGCTAACGAGACTCTGTGGGCCCCTACTTACTAGACTGGAGACAGTGGGGTGGTTGGGGTTGGTGCGTGGGGGGGACCCTGGCTCAATTACCTGAGGACAATGTTCCGTTAGCTCATGTTCACAACTGGTCTCATTGAAAAAAAGTGGCTTTTAAAAAAAGGTACATGCATTGGCAATTTCATACTGTTGATAGTGCTGAAGTGCTTTTAAAAAAAATCGCCCACCTTTGTCTGAAGACGAAAGGCCGTTGTCCACCTTGACGTCTTTGTCGTCCTCTTCCTCCTCCTCGTCATCTTCGTCGTCGTCTTTCAGGTGTCCGTTTTGAAGGTTGTTGCGGGGGCCCTGCTTGTAGCGGATGCTGTTGATTTCGCGACGGAGCAGGCGGATGCGTCGAGTCCTGGCGCCGCTGCATCGCATGGAGGTGACAAAGTCCAACTTTTCCAACAGCTCCTTCAGCTGCTCGTCCACGCTCATATGAAGCCGGTTGTTTGGATCCAGCACACTGTCGACTGCACGGGACAGTAAGGAGTTAACCTACAAATTCTGCATGTTTTTCCTTCTACAATTGCAACAGCTCTCAAGATGAACGAGCGCGCAGCACACAAAACAGTGAGCAGCATACGTGGAAATACAGAAATTCTACAGTTGAGAAAAAGGAAAGCAAAAAGGCTGCCTGACAGAAAGGTAAACAGTGAAAATATTCTAAATGTAGCGTGCATTTAAACTAACTCCTCTAGAATGACCAATCTAATCGCTGAGTGGAGTTTAGAGGTTTAAGTTTTGGTTGTCTTGTATATTTTCGCTGTAAAAAGAAACCAAACCAAGGAAAAAAAGCAGCCAATTCATGCACTGACTCAGACCAGAGAAAATCACTTAAAGGGTGGAAAATGCCCAAACAGTGAATCTAATCTGAACACACACACACACACACACACACACACACACACACACACACACACACACACACACACACACACACACACACACGGAATCTGAATAGTACTCAATCTTAATAATATCCAATAAATTCTCAGTTGTAGTGCTTTATATGTTTCTTAACTGTATCTAAATGAGTTTTGAGTCACATGAGGGGAACACGTACAGACCAGTTCACATTTGTGACTTACCGTCTTCCCACGAGCAGCTGTAAAAGTCTCGTTTCTGCGGCGACTCTAGGAGGTGCATGCCGGTGTCTAGTTCCAGGCCGGTGTTGGTGGCTTGTCGTTGGGCGTGGCGCAATATGGCTCCACCGAGGTCTCGGAGACGCAGCGCCGCCCGGTGGAAGACTGTGTCCTTGTTGTTGTAGAGGAGGCAGTTGGACACCATCAGGTTAAAGTCGGTCTCCAGGTCGGCCACCGAGCGGTACGCGTGATTTTCCAGCTTGGAGCGTATAGTGGAGAAGTCCATGGGCTGGTTGATGAACTCTAGGTAGTCGGGGACCTGAGGACAAGACACAAGTCCAAGAGTCAATGCTCTGCTGAACTTGCTGCAGAGTTTACAGTTGCAACTGGGCAGCTAAACCGTGAACTGAAACTCTGAAGATCTGAGAAGCCACAACGAGCTTTAGAGATGTGTAATAATTCTCAGTAGGTTTGTCTCTATGAGCAACACCTCTCACACTACAATGACACATTTTCATTTCACACATTGTAATTATAAAAATAGTCATTATGTCTCTTTAAGGTTAAACCCTGTGCCATATTTCCGACCTCCTTGACGTCGACTGGCTCTGCAAATATCTGAGCTGTGTCCTTCTCCTGTAGTTGGTCCAGGGTCGAGCGGAGGAGCACCAACATGGGGGTCAGCTGCATCTCCAGAGCAGCCTGATGCACCTTGACCTGCAGTTGTCAGAGGACACACATGTGACACATGCAAAAGAAGACCCCGGTTTTTACAGATTGCTTAAGGTTAGAGAGAAGATAGAGAGAGTGTGCAATGTAAGCTAATACTTTCCTGAGTGAAATGTGACACAACCTGGAATATCTCTACAAATATGTCAACCGACAGTAAAAATACTGATTTATGTCCTCATCTGGACAGATTCAAACTTTGCTTGTTTTGCAGCTCAGTGGTGGTGAGAGGATAGTGTCACCACCAGTATCAGAAGCGATGTCAACCTATACCCTCCATAGGACAGGCTATAAAAAGTGAAACCAGCCAGACATTTCAGAACTTCAGAGTTCACTCGAGGACAGTGCATAGCACGATATATGAAACTGGTAAGTACCTAAGCGTGCCCTGTACTTACAATTTCAACATTTCATTCAGTTTTGAAATACTGTATGCTGTATGTTGGATGGAGAAGCCTGTGTGTGAGGTCTTGTTAGTGTTCTGGCCTAGGAGCATGTAAATTTTGTCTGCGTCTGTTACCTCTTCTCGTTTGAGTTTCTCCCTCTTGCGGATGAGCTCCACCAGCAGTCTGGCTTTTTCAAGGTCGTGCCGAAGTTTCTGCCAATATCTCAGTGCTTCCCGTGCCGCAGAAACCTTTTCGTCCACCTCAGGCTACAAAGTAAAACATGGTTTAGTATCCCTTTGCGTTAACACTGTATCAAGAATGTAACTAAAGGGAATGCATTGATTTTAGCAACATGATAATGGCCAAATGAAAACACAGAATACAAAAATGTTCTAATTAGCGTTCAAAGACTCTTTATGATGTGGTTCCATTTCCTGCACTAACCTGTTCAGGACTCCTTTGGGCTTGGACATTAGAGTGCAAACGCCGGACCAGCGGCACACCGTTTCTCGACTGACGTTTCAGTAACCAGTAATTATGCAGCCTCTGCATGAACTGGTTTTTCCTTTGGAAGATGATTCCTTTGCAGATGATATTTAACCTGTACAACAAAGAAAGTGCAAGTTGGTATAGCATTCGATAAATAACTTCAGTTAAGTTATGTAAAAAAACACAGACTTCTTCAAAACGTTTTGGTAAGTTGGCAATAATTGAAGCAACCATCTGTATATCTAACCTGCTTGTGGGTATTTGAGGCACTGTCACTTGTGGCGAAGTAGTGTTCTGTGCAGTTGACTCTGTGCTCTTCTTCCCTTTCTTTTTATCCGTCTTGGCATCACTGTCAGACTTTCTGCCTTTTTTCGGTGTTGCAGGACCGTCTGTGTATGCACTCCGTCCTCTACTAGCCCTCCCTCTACTGCCCACCACTCGTCCTTCACTCTCCTCATCTGAGATGGCCTCTTGGCCTGGAGGCGAATGAGCTTCACAGAATGCTGTCTTCTTCACAGAGAAAGTGGTCCCGTTGACGTTTGTCTCTCGCACTGGATCGATCTTCATAAACAGACCAGCACGCTGAGCACATGTGACGTGAAAAGCGGTGTAACAGTTCTGCTTGTGGCATTGAATAGATGCACCACGGCCCTTCTGCTTGCACAGGTAGCACGTCAGTTTCCAGCGTGCTGGGGGAATGTTACTGACCCCTTCCACTGGTTCCAGGAACACTGTGTTAGCAAAGCAGACCTCAGGGATCCAGATGGCACAGACCACATGTGCCCAGCGCCCATCGCTCGTTTGCTTAAAGGCACCGCCTCGATTTGGACATAGAACACAGTCAACAGGTTTCTGAGGAGACTGGAGGCAGCAGCGGCACAGCCACTGGCCCTCAGGGATGTAGGGTACTCCATAGCACTCCTGGTGTACTGCCAGGTTGCAGGAGTCACAAAAGAGGATGACATTGCTGTTGAGGCACTCGTCATCCAGGCACACGCAGCAGAAGGCATCGTCGTCAATAGAACTCTGAGAGGGTGCTCGGCTGCGGGCTTCACGGTACGCCTCCTCCTCCATACGGTCCACCAGCAGCTCAAAGGTGTCTGACGAGACAGCTGAGTAACCCTCTGACGTCCGGCCAGAATTGACCATGTCCAGCCAGGCAACATCCTCTTCGTCCATGTCATATTCCGCCTCTGTTTCCTGCTCCTCTGGTGAGCGCTCAATAAAGCGGTAATATGCTGTGGGCAAAGGAGGAGCCTCGACAGGCGTGAAGGTCTCTAGCACGCGAAACTTAGGTTCAGGGAGGGTTGCGTGATGTTGATTTAATGTGTTTAACTTCTCAGGTGTTGGAGGATGAGGAGTCGGGCAGTGGTTCTTAGAAGATGGTGTGGACTTGACAGAGGAAGATTTGGAGTCTTTCCTGCGGCCTCGTGGTGTGACGGGTTTGCGGACTATTTGGGCACTGCTGGTGGGAGGTGACAGCTGCTCACTGTTCTCCTTGTTGCTGTTACACTCACTAATGTCCTGGGCCATCATCTCATCTTCAGTAATGACCTCCAAGGGCTCCAGAATAGAAATTCGGTGAAGCCTACCCTCCAGCTCCACTTCCACCACCTTCTGGGCCTGGGCGTAGGTGAGGGTCTCTCTGCTTGGAGATGCCTTGAGGCTGTAAGGGGATGGGGATCGTTGGCGGGCTCCCCCACGCCCACCAACTGTCCCATTGGATTTCTTGACATCTGCTCCACCTCCTACGGCCACCTGGCCTTTTCGACGTGGCTTCCTCATAGGCCACCAATCACACTTTCCCTCCTGTTGGTTTAAAAGGAAACAGAATAATGTAAGAAAACTGTGTGGTGTTAAACAATAAATACTGCTCCTGGGCATAATGCCACTAAAACAGTAGCAACATATATTGTATATTGAACAAGAATTAAAGAAGGCCCTGCACAATAACACATTCACACACTTCCCATTGCCACAGCTATACTATGTATGTTGTTATTGTTATTATTGTTCAATAATTACAAATTCTAGATTTATTATCAACAGCTTATTCAGCTTGAGATTTATATACTTTATTTACAGGCATAGGCAAAACATAATATTTATGAAAAATAACCTATAAAAACATAAAAGTTTTATTTCACCCTATTTTGTTATAATGCCTTTTACTATTTTCATGTTTTTATTTTCATCATTTTACTTTGTCTTAATGAATGATGAAAATAAAAACATGAAAAATATTTTAGTTAATTAAACCTAGCTTTTATTTATTTGAGTTGCTCTAACATGTAAAAGGTACTATAAATATGAAATATTATTGATTGAGATTTTTCTATTGGGTAGGGCTGTGGCCATGGCACCTGTAGTGTAAACATTCCTTCACACAATTCAAACTCAATTTAAGTAGCTATATGCACAGAAGCATGCATTAACAGACGATCAACTGTCCACTTGGGCCAGTAAAAGAACGATAACAATAAAATACATTTTTTGTACGGCACTTTTTATTTATAGTGAAACTCTGTACTATATCTGAGAGTTAGATTATTCTCGACTTTATCTAATAAACTGTTGGCAACTATCAGGTCTAGCCACAACACAACAGGCACCAACCAATCAGCTTTCAGGAAAGTTTGACTGATGCACACCGGAACCAATCACCTTCAAGAATACCACAGTCTCAACAGATCAGTGTCCTTTATTACAGGAGTAAAATGTCAGCCATATTTACAGTTTTAAAAACACTGTTAAAAGATCTTATACGGTTTAATTTTTAAAATTATTGCATTGACATTTTGAGGGAGTGGTTAATTGTTGTCAATCGTTAAGTCGTGATGTTAAAGGCACAGTATTGGCATAGCTAGCCTGCTAACTTTGAAATATGGGCAAGACTTACGTTAGGTGGCATTTTTTAACGTTGACAAGACACAAAACAAGTTAAATCTTTGCTCTCTGAAACAAGATTTAAAGTTCAGAATTGGTCTATAATAAAGAAGCCGTATATAACACCGTCTTACCTATTATGACAACTGGTTGACACAAGTAGCTCGACAGCCGGCGGTGTGAACCCGCTTCTTCAGTAATGGTTGCCCGGCCAGCAGCCTTTTACTTGCAGTACTCTCGGAGCTAATAGCTGCCGTTAGCCAGCTGCAGTTTGCTGCCGGTATATTCCGCTGTCTACAAACTTAACGCTTCCGTTTTCTTACAACGCGGCGTTTACGAGGCAAGCAGTTAATCCCAAAGGCTTCCTGAGAACATAGGTGGTGTATTTACATGAATAGACTGAGAAAACGTTTATTGACGAGCCAATTTCGTGAAGGAGGAGGAGAAATACTAGCCCCCTCTGGCTAGCTAGCTAGCTATTCGGAGTCCACAGTTGCTACATAGGTGCTTGCACAAGTAAACGCGACTTCCGGTAGAGCTTTTAAAATAAAGTCCCTATTAATGGCTCCTATTAAATTTTGTTTGTTTATTCTTTCATTCATTCCTTTAAAATTACTGCAAAGAAAACATATATGACATGGGGCAGTGCATACAGGTGACCCAACAAAACCACAATAAGCGAAACATAAACATCACAACAATATCAACGCAATAATAACGCAGATTATAAGTGTGTGTGTACAAATACAGAGGGGGAAGAGAGTAGAAAGGGCAGATGCTGTTTAATGTTTTTACCATTAATGCAAAATAATTACATTATTTTCAATGCCAACAGCATTTTACAGCAATACATTTCCATCTAGTCTGAAAATGTGTTGTATAGGTATTTGGGTATTGAAAAATTCAGATACTCTTATTCAAAGGCTTGTGTATTGTAATTAACTTGACTATTTTCACTTAGTATTTTTATTATAGATTTAATGTATTATTTCTTCTCTCTGTTGTCTACTGAAATATGCATTCTTTCATAGATATTCAATATTATTACCTTATATCTATTCCTTTGCCCCGTACCTTTATTTTCAGAGTGAAATGTCTCATTTCCGCTTTCATGCTGATTTCAGCTACCTTCACGAAAGCAGGCCGATACAAGTTTAGCCCGCCCTCTGACGTCACCAGGCCATGATTTTCGCGCGCAAGCTTCTTACTGGGGTCAGCGGCAGATCACCACAGTCTACAAAGTGATCCTTTTAATGCCTTCACAAGTTTCCCTTTTTATCCAAACCAGCCCTTTCAACTAGATTCAGACTGTTTTGTCTTAAGTGTGACTATTAGGAAACCTGACAGCTGTCCTGTCATCCAGTGTAGCCTTTACAAAACATTTGTGCACACATGCATGCATATGAATTGAATTGTTTATTCTATTGGTATACACACACGCACGCACACATGCACACACAGCATAATATATCAAAGTATTACATTTACAATCAATCCCATGGGCAGTAAGATGTCCAGTCCAGGATCCCGTTACAGATGACAAAATTAAAAGAATAATCTTAACCCTAATGAATTCCTTATGAATTTTAAAACCCACACTTTGTTGCTTGCTGACCATTTTAATTAACAACATCAAAATATCCAAATATTCACCTCAACACTGAGCTCAATCCAATGAGAGAAAGTTTCACGTGGATATGGGTTTCTATCTGCTGCAAAAACAAAACTGCATACACATCATGTCTTATTGTTTAATTGGAAAACAATGTTACAGTAAAAGTTATAGTAAACCCTGTGACATGTTGTCACAATGAATTTGCAAGACAGTTTACTGATAGGGAATGTGTAACATGAAGAGAAATCTAAATTCAGGAAACACTTGCACATGACCAAAAACAAATGTGGCAGTTCTGAAGATTGATTAAAAATCAAAATACATCCAGGTTAAAAAGAATTAGAGCAAATCCATGGTTGGAATATACAAGGGCACCATTGGTGGTATGCTGTGTTGGTTGGGGCATCAGTAGTTACATGACTGACATTCATCAGGTCACGCAGACATAGTCAGGGTGTTTTTCCTCTTGGAGTCCCGCCTGGGGAACGGCACAAAGCTCTTCACCTCTTTGAAACATAATCCTGAGGGTAAAAGGAGAAAATCACTCATTTTTCTTGTATGTGTAACTTGTCCACACACAAACAATAATCTAAACAGAAAGCCATTAAAAGCATACTCTATGGCACTTTAACATCAATTATTCATTACCACATTAACAGAAGCCCTGCAACAGAATGTTTGTGTCGTCAGTCCTCCAACATGGCCNAAGAAAATCACTCATTTTTCTTGTATGTGTAACTTGTCCACACACAAACAATAATCTAAACAGAAAGCCATTAAAAGCACAATCTATGGCATTTTAACATCAATTATTCATTACCACATTAACAGAAGGCCTGCAACAGAATGTTTGTGTCGTCAGTCCTCCAACATGGCCACTATGATAAACACTAAAAAAGAAAAGATCCACTTGATGCAGAGGTAAAGCATGTGAATAGCAGGACAATGATACTTTTTCAGTGTTTATACATACTGTTTATTCACAAGAGGGCAAGTTTATAACTTCTGTTTATATCTTTCTCATATAACAACAAAAAGATTTGTGCAAGGCTTTTATTCTGAAAGACGACTATAACCAAACAGGCTCATAAATCACACTATCACACACAAATACTGTGAGATGTGTAAATGTTAGAAGCGTATATAAGTAATTCATCCAAACCTGTTTT
>JANJYP010034106.1:0-23859 GCA_024605115.1 Rastrelliger brachysoma
TCGCAAATTCGCATCGCGTGCTAGTGGATCAGCACCGTAAGGCCTTACGAACTATGCAGAACATATGGCTGTATTGTAATGTCACACATAACTCATTCTCACATGCAATTTTCTTTTTGCCCACTTATCCATTATTTTCTTCCATAACTGTTTATATTTCACATCTGATATCTACGACTACCTATTCAGTTTTATATCTTTAAAAAACAGGTGTGTGGTAGGTAGCGGATGAATGATCTCTCTCTACAAGTTAGAAANAAAAAGGTTGAGAACCACTGCTCTAAAACAATCTATGTATACAGGTGATGCTGTACAACTTATTACTAGACATCCCTGTGACCTAAACGCTAATAGGATCAGTGAATGTTTCTACATTTGACGATTCCAGATCACAGGAGATCTCAGTGTTAATTGAGCAACTACAGCGACAGCACTACCCACTGATTAGGTTGATTACTGCAAATTGTAATATCAGATTATCACATGTTCAGACTGCATCATTGTTTCAGCTGCATCTTTGATCCCCTAACCTTAACTAGGGCACTTAAACAACTTGAATCATACTGTACACAAAACTGTTAATGAATGCTAGATGCTGAATAATACAAAACTACTCAGTCTGGTAGGTACCTCATTGTTTCCTTTAAGACAGGATCATATCAGAATATGATAGGCTCAGATTTGACGAAAAACAAGACATCGTGACTAAGAGACCCCTGAGCATAGGGTGTGATATGGTGAAATGGTCAACTTCTCAGTCATTCCAGTTTTCAAATTCCATTTCAGCAAACTGAAGAACAACAAGGTATCAATGGAGGTACATGTGCTTTGCACTTACTTGTAATTGAACAGAGCGATCTCTGAGTCCCTGTACAATGGGACTGAACCTCTCAATGGTTCGCCATTCCCCCGCTGTGGTGATAGCTTCAAGGACCTTCTCTAAACTAAATGAGAACATAAAATGCATTAGTGAAAAATTGGGGAAGAAAATGAAGAAATACTTTGAAGTGATTTTGACCATTATCTCACTTCTAGTCCACTATATCATTCAAGTTCCTTTCTTGTCAGTTGGGCCTGAGTGTATGGACTTGTTATGACAAATTGAAACTGTATGGCACTTAAATAATGATTAATCTGAATAACCGTTCATTAAATGATGCATTACTTTCAAGAATTTTTTACTTTACTTTCTGTCAAACACAATGGACAACTCTTGCAATAAATCATAAATATGTAATTGTATATACAATACCAGTGTTGTGATACTTTTCCTCCTAGTGGCACTGACACTCACAAGAAAATATCTATCATATCTTTGTATTAAGTATTACTTCAAACATTTTAACTCTGAAAAATTGAAGCAGTTCAGCTCTTTGCAAAATGCTGTTTTACCATACTTTAAAGTTCTTCACTTTATATGATTAATAATAATGGGGAGTTATCAACTGAACCATAATCTCAAGTACAACCATGAAGCGTAATGGACAATTTTGCCTCAATGGAACAAAAAATTATTGTTTTTAAAAGCTAGAAAATTAAGTACAACATAGAGTTGTTGACAGAAATAATGAAGCCAGGACATACGTGTTCTCTTCGCCCACAATGCAGATGGCTGACAGCAGCTTTACCACGTCAGTCATCATGGCAGACTGAGTGGGATCAATTGCTCTTGCCAGTAATGCAAGACTTTTCTCCTCCCCCAGGATTCGATCCAAGCCATACTGCAATAAACACAAACACCAAACATGAATTACCAGACAAGTGGCAACTCTGTCTATTTGCAACAACAAAAACACAATGTCACATCAAAAAGGTAGAAACAAATCTTATTATGATCATTACCATGATCAGTCCAAACTAAGCATGTTTAGCTGCACACCAAATTGATACTGAATAATCAAAATTTAGTCAAGGTTAACATTAATTTTGGTTCCATCTCTAATTCACTGTTCAGTATAACTAATGCCATTCACTGATTTGGCTCAGTACAAGTTATTATTAAATCAAACTCAGGCACATGGAAAATGTGATTAAATAAAAAACTAATCCTTAAATTGACACAGAATAATTATGCTTTGTGTGTTACTACTGTATACTAAAACAAGCAAACAGGAAACAGCATCAAGATACACTATTGTACTGGCTCCATTTGTCAATACAGTACCAGCATGTGATTACTGAACAATTGAGCACAATAAATACCACTTTCATCAACACTAAGAACTGCAAATTTTGCTGAAAAAAAGTGCAGTCAAATGTATTGTTTGTGGTTAATTTTAAAGGAGAGAAGAAAAAAAATCAACATCTGATTTTGTTAGATTAAGTTAACTAAACCAATTTCAAATGAACATTTATGTAAATTTACTCTTTTTGTAGCAAAGAAAGCCTCTTTAGATGTAATGCTTTAAATAGTTTGTTTCTGCGTTGTTTGATTTTAATAAATAAAAAAGAACTAAATTGTTTTTTAGACACTAAGCATGACTGAGCACTTGAATCATATTTTCTGTTTGCCTTTTCTGAAGGTTTTCAGTCTTCAGTCAGCTTATCAAGTTATGTGATGTTCAGATTCTGTTCTTGTACCTGAACAGTTTGATGCAAACAGCTACACTATTTGCTAGGTCTGTGAAAAATACTACACATTTATTGATTTTCTGTCACATTTCTGCTGTATTCTATTGAACTATAAAGTCTATAAAGTCAGTGGCTCCATATAATGCACAGTAGTCACACAGAGTATACATGTATGTTTGCCCTGAAAAAAGATAGTAGTAGTAGCTGAATTTGAAGAGAAAGAATACTATTTTGAGTAGCTGTTTCTATATCTATCAAAACCTAGCAGGATTTTGGCTCATTTGGTGGTGCAGTGGTTAGAGCATAGGCTATGTAGAGCAATCCTCGCGACAGACCCCGGTTCAAATCCCGGCCAGAGCGTCCTTTACTGCATGTCCACTACCCCCCTCTCTCTCCCATTTCCTGTCTACCAACTTTACAATAAAGGCTGTGCCAAAAAAAAAAAAATAATTAAAAAAAAACAAAAAAAACAAAAAAAACCTTGCAAGATTTTTAATCCTTAAGACTCATATTTACATATTGCAGATATGGTGTGATTGTGTAAATATTGAACAAAACTGAAGCTGTGGGGCAATAAGAAACCATAAAAACAATACAAATGAAGTTAATAAACAGTCCAGAACTACATACGCTTATACTCTATATAACATATTTATGTTATCAATGCCTCTTAGGATATGTTAATATCAAATCTATTTATAAAAAATAAACACCTCCTTAATACACATACATTGCTCAAAGGACAATTTTAGAGTGTGGTAACTTTCACTATCAATGGGCATTATTACACCAGTGGTGACTGACAAGACAAAACATACAACTGTTTGTCTTGACGCAGGAAGGCAGAAGAAGTAAAAACTGCACTGACAGCTGGCAGAGAACACCTGTCTTCTTGGCACTGCGGGCACATCCCATCCCAAGATGCCTCTCTAGCCAGGGATAGGTCTAGGCTGACAGAGAGGCCTACGGGTAAATGCTGGCGTCTGGCGCCTGTTGAGACGCAGGATTACATGAGACCTTACAGCACACTTTGTGCCAGAGCGGCTGTATATCTGTCTCCGCTGAGTTTCAGCTCCATGTGGCAATATTTCTTTTTTTCCCCATTTATAGCTACTGAGGACTGCTGTAGAAAGAAGAAAAACTGAAGGAATTGTAAAAACTGCTTAAACAATATTCAGTGTTATGTGGAAGTGGTCAGACATGGGCAACAATATCAGCGGAATCATTTGGATTTTAATTAACTTTACAGTTATTATACATGTTACTGTATATAGTCTTCCATTACCTTTATTTATATTGGCCTATTGTATGTATATAGTATAGTATTTTAAAGTTACTTACAAGTACATTTAGGTTTTTCTAACTTGTGCTGCTACAATATTTAAGTTCCCCTATAACATACATGTGTGTGTGTGTGTGTGTGTGTGTGTGTGTGTGTGTGTGTGTGTGTGTGTGTGNCAAAATTATGTTGCTGAAATTAGACACCCTGTACAAGCAACAACCTACCTTGAGACAATTCATTTCACAAACATACTGCCATTTGTTAAAGTGGGTTAGTGAGAGATTCATAATGTCATTTTCAGTGCATCCTCCAGTCCTATTTCGTCTATACAAAATGTGATTTATTTTATTTATGTTGTTAGTTTGTTCTGTGTAACAGTGTGTAACGCTTTGTGATCAACAGCTTTCTGTGCTCTTTACGCCTGCAGCACAAACTTTGTTATGGCTTGTTTGAACCATATAAATATAAATGTAATAATAAGGAATAGTCCCATACACCATGAACTAAACTCAGGAACTAAATCCAGAACTAAAAGTTCTGTTTGTCCAATCTGCATTTCAACTGCAATAGAAGACAGTACATTATAAAAATGACAGTAAAAGTCCCTTCAATTAATTTCATATTATTGTGATGCTTACACTGGTCATGAACCCTATGTAACTGAAATCCCAGGTGCCTAACATGGTACTTACATGAAAAAACTAGATAGTGTGGAAGGTAAATCATACTCATCCCAAATATAGAAAGATAATTTCAATAATTTATTTTACTAAGGGTAAAAAGACAATACGGACATAATCATTTTGATTGAATGCTGGTTGATATCATTACCTTATTGTTCATGAAGGCTTTGAGACACTGGACAACTTTATGCTGGTTCTTTTTGTCAAGCTTCTCCTGCCTGGGGATACAAGAGAGTAATGAGCAGCAGTTGGGACTCTAATCAACAGCATGACAACTATATGCTGTACGCAAGATGTTAGAAAATTATTTTTTATATATATAACATATATGTTATAGATATATAACATATCTTCACATACATTCTTTCAGAAAAGGACAGAAATTAAGTGTGTAATAGCCAACCCAGAGAAATGGAATGAATATGCTACTAAACAAGCTACATATAAACTACACAACTTTGTCACCAATTATAAATATTTACAAGTATTGATTGTGTTAATACATGCACAATTATTATGAGATTCTGTACAAAAATATTGCTGAATATATGAACTTACTGTTTCTTGAAAAGCAACCTCTCCAAAATGTCCAGAAGCAGGCCAAGACCCTCATGCCCAAAGCTCTGCACCCAACTGAAATAACAAACATAAAATCAATATCACAACAGGATAAGACTGACAACTGACAACATTTTCACAGTCGTCAACCACTGTGGAAAGCTTCAAGATGTTGAAAAAATATGGAGAGGTCAGTACTTTGTGCTGAGAAGAAGAGCAGTTGTAGTAAATATAGAATTCTATGCTTTACATGAAAGAGACCGATTTATAGACAGGAGAAGAAGAAGACAAATGGAATGTAAAATTAGATACAGTTGAAGTTATTACTATTTATATACAATTCATAATGTATAAGTATTTGGACAGTTACAGTTTTTCTTCTTGCTATGTGCTTCAGAACATTAAATTAAAAATAAATGAATGGATAACACATTAAAATGACAAGTCTCAGCTTCAATTTGACTTAGTTTACAGTTCAACATAGAAATACCTGTCTGGAAGAAATAGCCGATTTAACATACAGTGCCAAAAGTTTATGAGCTCAATAATTAGACACAACGTCAAATCAAGTAAAGAAGAAAGAAGAAGGTCAAAACCTAGTGAATGTACTGTGTACAAAACTGATTATTTATTGTTTGGGCTTCAATTTAGAGTGCCAGTAAAAGTCACGACCCCAATGTAATCATTTCATTTAAAGAATTATACTACAAGTGCTGAAAGAAAAGATCTGTGGCTAAGATTTTAGCTGATGAAAATCCTCTGTACGTCAGCAATAATGGTCAGTCAGAATGGTAAAGCAACCTGTACCTTTTAATCCAATTTTTGTTGAGGACAAAACTTGTTTCATTTTAATTACAGTTTTCTCACTTTACCTATATAATAATGTAAATTCAATCTTTGGATTTCCTCACATATGACTGAATTCCAAAATTATATAATAAGAATAATTTGTCAGGACAGGCAATGCAATGTAAATCAAAACCAGTGCAAAATCAAATATGTCACTAAAATATGAGAGAAGATGAATCTGTAAAGAAAAAAACAAACATGGACAAACCAATAAATCAGTCAAACTGGACTTTTATGTACCATAAGTCAGTTTGTATTGACATCTTAAAATGTTTGCAGTTTGAAACTACATTACACCCAGCTCTGAGTATATTTACAGTATATTCAACACCAAGTAAGGTACAAAAATGCTACTACAAACAAAATATTTGGCATTCTACAACTGAAAGAAGAATCAAAGAATCCCCAATGAAAAGTAAATAGCTAGAAGTTCGGAGGCTATATTTGTATGAATCAAGTGATGTTTTTGAGTTGTATCTCTAAGGTTAAGCAAGTTCACATTGCTTCATCAAGCTACTAGAATTTGGAAGTTGAGTTTAGATAAATCTCACAACAGTGCCTTTGATGGATCCCAGGGGCTGTTGCCTATGATTAAAAAAGTAATATAACATCCTTTCCAATGCCGTATGTCGACAAAAAGTGTTGAACTAGTGATAGCATTCCTATCCTACATTACTGAGGACATATATCAAATAATAATTTGATATAATTTGAATTTGATTTTAATTCAGTGTTCACTTATTTGAGTCTGTTGTCCTTTTTTACCTTATATTTAGCTTGTGTAATTATTTTTTCTTCCTGACATGGAGCTTTCAGAAGACTAATGACCTTGTGCTCTTTCCAAGAGAATGCATGAGCTGAGATATAATATATTATATGAACTGAACACTCAAGGCAGGTTAATGTTAGGAGGTTGTGATTTATTCTGGTCTTTGTTCTAGATCTAAATATTTGTGAAAACTAGTCACATGTATAAATCAAAGACTTTCTTTACTCTTCTCACTTTCACATTACAATGATTGCTAAACCTGTACTTAAGGCAGATGAACGAGAAAGGGTATGTGATGGTAATGCATTCCATAACAGAAGTAATATGCCATTGCATCATGAAACCAACTCCAATTTTGAGACATACTGGATACAACTCATCACAGAATGGCAAGCAAGATAAAAACAATGTTACTTTGCCTTGTTACTGACAAATCATAGGATGGAGATTCAAAGTTTTTACCCAAGATTGATGGTTGGGAGTGAAAAAAGCAACAATGACTTTAAAAGAACAGAAGTGTTAACTGTGACTCAAAAGGGGAACACAAACAGGATCAGATAAGATATTGTGAGTTGAGGTGAATACCTTTAGGTATGCAAAAAGAGAAAAACAGACAAGGACAGCCTGAGTGAGATTGTAAGCAACAGCATCTCCCTTCTGATTGGAGTGAAAAACATCTCAGTGAGCATTAGCATTCAGTGTTTGTACTGTTCTAATCAACAAGCTGCATGCCTCCCAGCATCAAATCTACAGAAATTCTCAAGGTGACAACATAAAATGGGAAGCTGTTATCTGAATTCAATTCTTGAAAAGGAGTAAGGGGTTGTAAGTCCATGTGTGTCCATGAGTTTATTTGCCTGGTCTTACTGTAAAATGCTATGCCAAGCAAAAAATAGCGAACATTTCCATTTTTGTACTAAAAACCATGCAAGACTATAATAGGATAATCCTGTGACCATGCCATTTTATTTTGTTTTATTTTACTTTAACACACCTGGAAAGCAAACAAGTGTTCTGAATCAAATTATTAAGCTACTTCTAAAACTCTGCCACTGTGGTGATGATTTAGGCGTGGCATAAAGGTGGCATAAAAAACACAGCATTAAATTACTACAGCAAACTAGCCACTGCTTCAAGTTGATACCTTAAGTTATTACCTTATGTTGTATCACTTCATATTTCAACTTACTTAGTCACTTTAGTTAACTGGTGTGATTAAGACTAATCTTTAAGACTAATTCTAAACTGAAATTTCTTATGTTATCTTTATTTAATAGCATGAATGAATTAGTGCAGAGACAAAACAGTATGACAAGCAACAAAGGTCTGCAGTCATTGCAGATATGTCATGTCTTCACCAGTAGGGTACCAGGGCATCTAAGTCCATATTTTTTGACTGTCCAATCACTGAATCATTGAATGTCATCTCATCATGTGAGATATGGCAGCTCATTGACAACACTATTTTCTTGCAATTGCTAGATATGTTTCATCTTTTTTTGCTGAGACATACTGTAAAAGTGCAGACCGTCTTGTGTGCACATTTTTATACAGAGATCTGAGCTATTCCATGGGAGTTAGGCAGGCGACTCTGATGTATTCATCCGTGACTTGAAAAAAGATGTAGACAAACTATATTGGGCATCCAGCTGTACAAGTCATCTATGCTCTGCAGTGCACCATGTAAGCATAACATGTAACAATGGTGTACTGGAGTTAAATACCGTCAGTGGCATTTGATGTACAAACAAAGCAACAAAAAACAGCACTGATCACAAAATGCCTCTGACATGCAGTAGCAATTTAAGCATAGTAAATGGCAGTGGATGTTTAATTTAAAATCACACAGGCACCATTCCTACTTGAATTCATTCAATTTACAGAAAGAGGACAAGAGACAGGGAGCCGCTTTAGGCCTTCACATTAAGATGCGCTTGTGTATGTGTTAGGATCAGAAAAATGAGAGGCTGAAGAAAACTCTCACAGCTGACAAAGAGACAGGGAAGGCTGATGCAGCTAAGGATTGAGACTCTCACGTTGGAGGAAAAAATCCATTTAACCTACACTTCACACTGGGCCATAGCCCAGGCCATTTTGGTTATAGAGTAGGCAGGGCTCAGGTCTTGACAAGAGGTTCATTGAAATGCATAGCTCAGTGGCAACTGCATGCTAGTTTTTCATCATCAGTACGTAAGGCAGTGAGCAAAGGAAAATAATCAGTTGATATATGGCAGGAATTATTACAGAGGAAACTAAAAGGCCTGCACTGTCAGGGTCTGCTAAAACAAATCTGAAAGACATCTACATTGGAACACATGATTGAAAAATGAAAATAAGGAAAGAGTGGTGATATAATTCAGCTTTGAAATGCTTCTCGTAAATTGGCCTGGGAAATTTAGTAGTTCACAGAGGCCAATAAGGGACAATCTAATACCTTTTCCACAACTCTCATCAAGAGCAAGAATAATCAGGCTGAGTTAACTAAAAGGTGTCTTTGTGTCATAGCTGAAGGTCAAGAAGAGCTGCAACGAGGCAGATAAAGCCAAAAAATAGTAAAATTGTAGTATTATAGTTGATAATATCAATAAAAATGGTGATGAAAGTAACTTTCCAACCAGAATTGGTAGTTAATTATATAGTGACCTGTTTCATTATCCTTTCGCAGTGCAGTTAAGTGGTTTGTATTTTACATGCTCTCTGTCTAGACTCTAAAGTGATTAAAGTGTTTTAAATTGTGTTAGCTAATTTAGCATGCTGTGGAAGCCATTGGGTTTCATTAGTTCCTAACATCTGGCACCCCTCCCAGATCCCAAATGAGAAACTTCAATCACATTCAGTCTGAATGTCCTCAGTGTTTGGAGTTGTGCAAAAATGTGTTCTTTGCAAGAGAAACTGCTACACCAGTTTATGGCTGTCTGCTACCTGTTAACACTATTATTGTCATTATTTATTCGGACTAACAAGAATAGGGAACAGAGCAATCGTGTACAGTATCACAGTGTAGCATAGCTTGGGTTCCTTCAGTGTTTACACAGGTCATGGAACATATCATACAAACATTTTGGTACTTGGTTTCGTCGACAAGAACAAATATGCAGAGCAATGGATGCTAATTAGTTGTTGAGGTAACCATAGCAAATCTAAGTTGGCAAATAACTATATAGTTTGTAATTGATGGTTACAGCAAACTAGATAGCTGTTTATCCTGATGTAAATCATTTTCAACTGACAGCCAGGCTTCTATATTAGCTAGTAGTTAGTATTACCTAGGTGCTGTTAAGTGCCACTTCCAGTCATAATCAATGTTTGTCTCAGGCACAACGTACCCCACCACCCAACCTGATTTGCGGTCTGTTATTTTGTAGAGTAACAAACATTGATTATTACTGGAAATGCCCTTTAACTTTGTCACGTCAATACAATACTTAAGACATTGACAAATAGTGTATAGAAAAATGCAGATTTTTTTATGAAATGATTGCACATGTTGTGTCAACATCACTTTGAAATTAGAACATCATATTGTAAAATTATGAAGATGAGATTTACACTACTTTTATTTTATGTTACTAATGCTAATTAAAGCTGAATCTGGAGCATACTGTAATCACACTTCTGGATCAACAGATACAAAAGAGGTATGGCAATATTGGAAGGAGGGCTATCATCTCAGAAAGACACAGAAACAGGGAAAGAGCATTACAAATAAGGAAAACAAATTCATCATCCCATTCCCTGTGAACAAAAACAGTCATAAATCAAAGAGAAAAATGAGGCACCTTATCTGGGTAACTTCACAGTTAAGGTAGCTTGACTTCTAACAGAGTCTCAGGAGGATGCCTTCAAGGTCCCCAAACAGTGCAGTAGTGTTGCTAAAGCTGTTATGAACCTGAAAAAATTAGCCTTAAAATGCTATCTCACAAATTGTAAGCTAACTGACTATATGAAGGCTCTCCAGGGACAGACACAAAGCAGCTGAAATAATAGCACTGTAGGACATCTGAAATAAAAATAGAGGAGGTCATTTTTTTCAATGTGGACTGAATGACGTCACTATCACCACATCGTTACCACTAGCAACAGTAACAATACTTGAAAACTCAACAGGTTTCTGAAATGTCTTAAATGTCTAGATATTCATGCTGTTCATGTTCACATCAAGATTTCCAGAATGGTTTGGAAAAAATATGAGCTGCAAGCACTAAAGTAATAAAAAATAAATAGTGTTTACAATAAAATGCACCACACCATATATTTGAATGTAATAAAATGAACATATTTAGTATACCTGTGTTCCCTCCAGTTTTCTTCCTTGCCTGGTGCCTGTATGTATGCCAATTCAGCTTAGTTTTTTCAAATGTACACGTTTGCATGGATGGGGCTTGTTGCAGCTAATGTAGCCTTGAGCTGACGTACGTAAGCAGAGGTGACGAGCAAGCTACAGAGTTCTAATTCTCGTAACTTCTCTCTCACTACACACCCCCATACTTTTTTTTTTTTTTTACATTTTCAGAATCAAAGTTTTCAGCCTCAACTGGCAAGTTACAATACATGAGGAAATGTATCAGACTTGACACACCTCACTTTGGAGCCACAAAAGGCTTTATTCAGCTTTTTGCGATACATGAGTTGGCACTAAAAAACAGTAGAGACATTGATGTGTAAAACAAATGCAATTTACCTATAAGGAATTATTAATAATTTGTACATTGTACTTTGGGAGCAGGCATATTAAGAAAGAACATCAAAGGTTTATCAAAAAGTGTAAGAAAGAGGGTTGCTTAACTTTTATCTATAGCAAAACTGATAAAGATACTGCTTTAAACCTGATGATCAATTTTAATATAAAATCAAAAGTCAGTTTCCACTTGTTTGTCAGATCCATTTCTCAAATCTATTTAATACACTTGCATTTTGCATCTTTGTTGGTCCTTTGGGCTTTTATTGTGGCCTCTTCACAAAAAGGGACAGGGCTGGAATAGCTGATGCGGGTAAGGTACACAAAGGTCAGAGGCAGGTGTCAACGGGTGGCACTCTGAAGCTGTAGGAATTATCAAATTACCTCTAGGTCTGTCTGCTTTACCACAAAGAATGTGATAAGAGAACATAATAAGTCTGTTAACCTACACCAGCAGAATGCAAGCACCTGATACTGGATCAAGGTAATGAGTAAGAGATGTTTTCTATAATAGTGCCAAGACAGTGACAGTGAAAAGCCTCCAAAAACAGTGGCAGACAAAATGCACTTTGCTGCCAAATCAATCCCATAACTCAGGATTGTGATGGTATTATGAATATAGCTGGTGTACACCACTGCTGGCCCACTGTTTCTACAAAAGAGTCTGAGCTCTGCCACTAAGATGGGCTGTGGAGCTGTAACATGTTATCTTATGCTGAATGTACATAGCATCTGGCTGTGTTGTGTTTGGGCTGCACACTGGTTAAGTAGCAGCCTCAATGTTGACTGGAGACACTTTGGACATTTTTCATGTTTTACAAGTAGAAATACACATTTGGACCCAGTTCAGAAGTCGTAACTGATGTAACTGTAACTGACTGTACTTGAATATGGCAAGGTTTTTTTGCTTTCAAGCCTCATTTTAAATGGCAATATGTAAACACAATCTCTCAAGTAGCCTATAGCACCTATTAAATTAAATGAAATTTCATATTTTAGCTGCAACTATATACAGGCAAACACTGTTCAAAAGGTATTCTGCGTAAAAGACAGGGCACATTACATGTGCATTTCATTTAGCTGGATATGAGCTATCTAAAGGAAAAAAATGTTCATAATTATCTCATGTTCATTTTTGATTAATAACTTTTGCCACCGGCAGAGCTGAAGCTGACATATGAAAAGCACATAATGTATGTGATTCTGAGACAGTGAGTTAAGTCAATTAATGTTCTCTCTAGCCACCATAATTTTTCCTCACATTCAGGGTGGATGCATTGTTTTAACAGGTTCGGGACAGACAGAGCAATAGAGAGAAGTGTGGTGTTCAGTGACAAAGAGGGCCTCCTTGTCACTGAATGAACATTTCTATCACAAAAACAAGCAAATGCATTTTTTTGCTTCTTTCATTTATGAACCCATGTATTGAATGTCTCAGACATTTTGTTACAGTCTCAATTTTTTTTTTTCATCTTGGTCAATTATTTTTAAAATCAATGTATCTTAAAAGAAACCACAGTTAATTATGAATATTAATTTAGTCATGAATATCACATAAGACATTGTAGCCACTAATATTTTAATCTTACCAATGTCTTATTTATATCTTTAAAAAGGCGAATATTTATTTCATCACAATTATTGTTAGCAAAATTAACACTATGTTTGCCAAAGTCTACTTATGGAGTCTGCGCAATTTTGTTAATGTCATTAATTCTAATCAAAAACAAAGTGAGGTTCACAAAAATTAGATTCATCATGATCAAAAGCTCTTAAAATCAATTTTCTCATACGTGTCTTAATAGAGCTGCTATGCTCAAGAGGCTGTAGAAAACATGATTAAGTCTGTGTTATTTGGTTATATTGTGTAAGTGAGTGGGCATTAACACAGAGAGGGTGGGGTGATATTCACATGCAAACTCAAAAAAGATGTTAGAAGTGAGAACGCACCTGGTAAAAAAAAATAATAATAAACTTAATGATAAACATATTGATAAATTTCAGCTGTGTTGACAACATATTTAGAAAAAGGGAATAGATACAAAATTAAGAAAAAAGGAGGGTAACCATACAAATACACTGTGTGCACAAGTATTTTGATCTTATTGTTATTTTCATGGATATCCTTCGCTCCGTTTGACACGGTCCCGACTCATGGGGACAGAGTAGCACCGTCAGTAAGCAGCTAGAGGTAGCAGTAGCTGTTTGTGACCAAGGTGAAGTTAGTTTCAGGTTGCTTATCTTAGACTGTTTTAGACTGTCGAATCCAAAATGAATATGCAAATCTCCAACCTGAAACTAACTTTACCACTGTGCTGTTGTGTTAGCTGCAGAGAGGGAGCGATGACAATCATCAAAACAAATAAATAGCAGCAGCATTATGCTGCGTTTGTTAGTTTGGTTTTTCAAAGTCTTAATGAGAGATCTTCTTTATTTTATTCTGTACAATAATTAAACTCTGATCCTGATCCACATTTAAGTCTTTATTGATAAGCAAAGACCGTTTAGTTGTCTGAAGAAACACAGAAAAAGAACTGAAAAATGTAAAAAGTCTAACAGTTTTATAGATGTACATGTTCCTCAGTAAAACTACTCACATGTGCATTCTTTTATTGCTCAAAAATATTAAGTTGTACTATGGCCTACCTACCCATGTCTAGAACTGTCAACAAATCGGAAACCAACATTTATTTTTTTTAGGTCCTGTATGTCTGGTGACTATGGAATCATTTTACTTAAGAATTTTCTGAATATTTGATTAAAGAAAAAGCTCAAGTCATTAAACAAATATCATTAATG
The DNA here is from genome assembly GCA_024605115.1 of Rastrelliger brachysoma. Taxonomy (NCBI): domain Eukaryota; kingdom Metazoa; phylum Chordata; class Actinopteri; order Scombriformes; family Scombridae; genus Rastrelliger; species Rastrelliger brachysoma. Next base: position 14,190 of record JANJYP010034106.1, read on the forward strand.
TCACTGATCACATACAATTTAACAAAGGCGTAATGGCCTGTTGTTCAGGCTGCTTATGGTGGCCTCAATCAAGAGATGACATTTTAGAACACTGTGGCTTCAACTGTTTAAATGAGTTCAATCTGATTCTGGGTCAATTCTGGGTGAATTCATTAACCAGGTGCTGGTGTTTTGTTTTTGATGAAGCATTTTCAATTTGCTCCATCTCTAATTAGCATCCTTGCCTAGGATAATTTTCACAGCCACAACCACTGGTCCATCAGTGGGCCACTGTAGCTCTTCTAACTTTGCTCCTATGCACTGTGTTATTTAAATCCCTTCAGTGTAGTATAATGAAATAATATAACTCAGGTTGGGTATCAGTTGGATTTTATCTAATACTGGTGCTTATTTGGTATTTCTTAAACAGTTCCGGTGCTTACATGGTTCTTTTCCACTTTTGACGTCCTGTAAAAAATGACATATAAATTAATTAAATTATCTGGTTTTCACTGTTCCAGGATGCCCCGCATATTGATAGAAGTTACATGGCACCCGCGTTTCAATCTCCCTGAAACTGGAGCAAACGAGCATGTAGAAGGTGTGTGTGTAGTGTGACTGGAGAGAAAGCAGCTCTCTCTCCCCGCTGTCGCCCCCCTGGGATAAAATGCATTTTAATGTGCACTACTCACATTTGTACCGCGTAAAATAATACGACTGACTTAGTTTTTATAATGTCTTACATTACTACGGGAGTCAAAATAAAAAGTCAGGCACCGAAATGAGGCACCGCAATTTCCGTTCTTATTCGGTCTGATTACTACTGTTTATGTCGGAACCAGTGCCCATCCCTAAATATAACACTTCAATACAGTATGGTGATTTAATTAAATTTGAATAAAATAAAATTAGTTAGTTAAAAAAAATAGTCGAAAAAGCATGAAACCTATTGTGTAATGAATAATAAAATAAATAACTATATATAATGGTGACAACTCTTAAATTTAAAACAGTACTGTACATAAGAACTGCCCAACTGTGGAAGTCAAATCTCAGCCCACCACCCACCCAACCCAAAATCTTCACTATCGCTGCCAGTTGCTTTGATGTTTGACAAGAGATTATAAAATGTCCTTGGGGAATTGTTACACTGATGACATACTGGATGTTATAATTACTCACTATTACCTCTTGGTACAAAGTGGTATTAAGAGGCAGGAGGGGGATATCTGGTGAGCATGGTAATGTTAGTAGATATCTCTACAACATAATACATAGATCAAACATCATAAGATGTCTGCGACAATGATGTCAATTTCTTCATATTCCATAGATAGTAACGGGCGCCGAGGGTTGTGTGTTGTTTTAAACTAAAATTGTTACATATATTGTTGTACTGTACCTGACAGGGTTGCTGGTAAGAGAAACTCGCAATGAGTCTAGACAGGCAAACAGACGTTCATCCATCACCCCCGACTTCAGCTCTCCCAGGAATTCTTGCGGAGATATATGGTGGCTGCTTCTCAAGCTTCCCTGGAAAAAAAAGAGGGAAGAAGATATCTCTTAGTGTTGCCATGGAAAATGTGATTAACATATCATGTGAACAAAAAGTCTGAAAAGCCACTACAATGATAGAAAGATCCAATTCCAACAATTCATCACTAAGGCACAAGTGTCTCAAACATTCCTTTCTGAAAGTCTGAAAATAAAATGTAAAATATGTATGTCATAAACATTCTGCATCTGTAAATGACTCCCAGAAAAAGGGTTAGAAAATCCTTATAATAGACAAGAGCAATCCCAAAGCTAGCTCTATGCAGCTTCAACCTGAGCAGGCCTCACAACAATCAGAATAGCTGTGAGTGTCCAGGGCCTTGAATAGTTTTGTATTTGTATGAGTTGTTCTCAAGGTAACAGAGGACCAACTTTTATTTCCACTATTTTTTCATTTCTGATTTTATGAAATATTTTCTTAATTAACATTAAAAAGTTCATTATTCAATAGTTTTCAGTGGAAAAACACCTTCAGCAGTGATATTTTAAATTGGGCTAACATTTGAAGTAAAAAAAAAAAAACAGAACATATTTTCGACCATCTAATTTTTGCAGTCTTTTGGATCAAAGCCACCAGACAGATACATCCAAATGTTTACTCCTCTGTTCTCTTTAATTTGACTATAAGTCAAGTCTCTTAATTAGTTCCCTAATCTCCAAACATTTTACACCCAACTGACACATTTCCCAAATAGCACATTTTCCAAAGGGGCACAAAATCTCATCTTTTCATGTTGGTTCAAAAATGTGTCATCACCACAGAAATGACATAAATTAACTGAGACAGGCAACATTTCTAACACTGCAATGTTCTACAATGTTTGCTCACATGTTTGCCAAAGTAAAGATATATTATAATGGTAGATTTGGATTGTTTTTCAATTTATTGTGGCCCCTGTCCATCCCATAATCCTGCTTAAACCACAAAATAGGCTCTTTCTAAATGTACAGCTTTCTATTTGACCATAGACCTGATAGAAAGGCTTTCTACCCTGTATAATAGCAATTTACTGTACCTGAATCCTGACAGTAATTAATATACCCACATAGTTCATAGTCTGAGAAATCAGGAGCAAGACACTTAAATCTGCAAGCTGTTTTGATTGTTTTTTTAGCAAGAGGGTGGTATCAAGAGAAAGTTATACTTACTAGGTTTATCAAGCCAGCTGCAGTCATGCCAAAACACTGCGTATTGCTGGGTATGTTTCTGATTCATCAAAGGCTTCAGAAATCAGCCTGTATCACTGCTGGCAAGAATAAATATCCCTAAACCTTGCAGGCTGCCAAAACAATGGAAATATGCCCAGTCGGCCTATTCCCTGACATCTTAAAGCACAATAAATAATATTCTCAATGTTTCCTTTTAAGTGTATGGACTAGTTTCTATTTAAAAATCATAAAGTGAGTGGTCAAAATCTCACTCAAAAAAATCTACCTTTATTGTTGCGTGCTATATTGATTATAGGCACCCTAATAACCACAATAAGTGGAGTCAAAGATTTATATGGGTATGTCAAAAGACTCAAAGCAATATCCAACTAGCTGGTAATAGTAAACAGCTACCAAAAATTGGATATTTAGTTAAAGCTCTGGAAAAGTGATTTAATTTGATATGTTTAAAGCAGCAGCTCATTATTACTTCTATCAGACAATGAACCCGTTTATTATTCTCCCAGTAGTTTGGTCCATAAAACATCAGAAAACAGTGAAATATTTCTGAATTTCTGATGATGTTTGCAATGTTCAATTTTTTTTCCAACTAGCTGTGTAAATCACTTTCAGGCAGCACACCAGAACATCAAAAATACAGCAAGTCTGTGCCCTGTGGCCAACCCGCTTGTCCCATCCTGAAGAGACATGATGATGAACATCATGTTTGACTGCTGCCATACTGCAGCTGTTGAAGGTGTTGTGCCAGTTCACAGCCCAGACTTCTCACTGGGCTGCCTCAACCACCTTCAGTCTGACCTGACAGCTAAGGAGATTGGGGAGCTCTTTGCAAGACCGGTCAGCTACCTTCATTAGACAGAGAACATTGTGTGCTGCTCATGTCAGCAACAGGCACCTCTGACTAGGACTCTCTTGCAGAAAGAGCATTAATGATAGCCTGTTTGCCTGCTGGCATCAAATAAGGTTGTAGATGTAACCACCTATAACCTCAAGTGTCTCTATAACCCTTCAGCCTCTTAAATTCCAATGGATGTTATTGTTCAACTCAATGTCAGTTTTATGCTTTTATAACTTTACAACTACATATAAATATAACTCTTCACAACAATAAAACAAAAACCTTTAACCTCACCAAGAAAAAGAAATATGATCAGCAGTGAGATATGTTCAAATTCACCTTGATGAGTATGAATCTTACACACCACTGTCCCCTCATCATGCCCACCCACTGTCATGAATCAGTCCTGTCTATGTATTCACCCAAGAATGATCTCCAATCCTTTCTCATCTCACTGTGCCAAGAATAATGATGATAATGGAAAAGTTTTTCCTTCCTCTGTTTCCCGTCTTAGCTACCATTTCAATTGTTTTTCTCTTCACAACAGGACAGGGAAGTGGAGCAGGGCCACAATGCCTCAATCCCTGTGTCTCACTGCACAGCCACTCTCAAAACACTTACTCTGCACAGCCAAAGCTCTGAGCTTCCCCCTTGGCTAGATCAGGCACTGAGGGATAGGATATAAAGAGAGCAACAAGTGCTGGCCAGTATATCAATTCATCTAGAACACCGGGTTTCTTTTCCTGTACAATATTAAGTTTTCACACATAGCTGATGCATAGCTAAAATAATTGCTGTAATAGAGGGGAAAGATGCAAAGAGGAGACTGAATACAACAAACTCTCTTTAACAGGGCAAACATGGACATCAACAATTTGTAACATTATTACTTGTGCATTTAAAGCATTAGAGCACTGAACAGCTTGCTGAGTACAATTCACTATGTAGCCAGGTAGCTCAGCTATTGAGATTCTGGAGATTCAGCTGGAGATTCGGGCAAATACTGTGAGCGGCGAGCCTCATACTGATTTTAAGATAAACATGATTTCTTTTAACAACTTCTTTTTTTACTGTGAATTAAAGTAAACACAGACACTAGCCACCTGTAGCAGTATTGTTGTATTAAAATATAGGGAAATACATCCAGGACAAGTTGCAACTTTCCAAATTACAAGGATAAAAGACAAGAAGAACAATATGCACACCACGCAGTTTTCATGGACTACTTCTGGATGATACAAACTTGCATGCTGGAATTAATCATGCAGATATGTGTTGTGATCATATTTTTCTTTTTGTGTGGAGCTCAATGTTTGGACCAGCCAGCCTCACTGTTTTCTTCCAGTTGATTTTGTGGAGGTGTAAGAGCTTCCAGGACAAGAGTGTTGTACTCTCATCCATTTCTTCAGAAGAAGGGATAAGTGACTGCAGGAATAGCAGCAGTTTCTCTCAGATTGTCTTGAGGCCAGTACTACAAAACAGGACTTTGGGTAACCTGAGATTTAACCTTGACTTTTCAGGGTTATAATGGTGGTTCACTTCTTACCAGAGTACATTTCCACTGTGACAGAAGATCAGACTGTAACCAGTCATTATTCCAACCACTCATATCAATGGAGAAAGAGATTTATTATTTCTGCAGGATCAGGACATGGACAAAAATCCTGAGTTTATAATAAAGCGACAAGTGAAAATCAGATAGGTCAGTAAAAACACTCCCAGGATTTCTATTTCAACTCTGGTTTTAAAACAGAGCTGCTAACAAGCAGAAAGAACATTTATGAATAGGGGTGGTTAAAAATATCGATTCACCATTGCGTTGCAATATATTTTTGAATATTGATTCAGAAAATCCTCTTAATCGATTAATGCGAAAAACAGTGCGTGTGTACAAGGCTCAGCTCTGCTTGCTGTGACAGGACAGCAGATAATGTTAGTCTCTGCTGCTATCACTTTTCGTCACCCAGTTCTTAGAATCTGTTTAATGTGAGAATAGTTATTAATAGTTAGAATAGTTATTCCTCCACTCTGCTGTGTATGCTCCAGTGGCATGGGAGGACAGAGTTGCTCTGTCATTAAGCAGCTACAGAGCTAGACTACCAGGCGCTGTCTGTAACCATGGTGATGTTAGCTTCAGGTTGGATATTTTAGACTGTTGAACCCACAATGAATATACGAATACCAGTTAAATATCCAACCTGAAACTAACTTTACCACAATGTTGTTAGGGTTAGCTGAAGAGAGGGAGCGGTGACTGCCATTTAATCAGATCAATAACACGTTATTTTCTGATTACACTCAACAGCACAAACAAACAGCAGCAGCTTTGGTTGGTTTAGCTTTAAAAAGTCTCAATGAGAGATCTTCTTTATTTCCATCTGTATAATAAGTCAACTCTGACCCTAATGCATTTCTGATATATCAAGTCTTTGATAAGCAAAGAAGGTTTAGACTAAAACATGGGCATCAATCTTTTGTCGTTTCAAATATTGACTGGTAAAATGTCTTTCCTCTTTGTGGCTGTGTCATCATCATTCTACCAACCAACTACAGCCACTACCTAAAGGTTTACATGGATTTTACCTCAGTGTTAATACAGTAATGTTTTCTTCAACTGTTGTAATCCATATTCAGCACAAGTAATATTGTGCTATTCTCAGATGTTTATAGCAGTAGCTATAGTGTGACTGTTCTTATGGGTAAATAATCATAAATGATAAATTATGAAACACATAATGATGAAATTAGCTGCATTTTACTTGTGGAAAGTTTATCCACAGTGTGACAGCTGACTGTGTGGATGCCTTTACACTCATATTCCATCACAGCTCAGAATAACATGGAAATAAAATAAATAAACTGGAAATAATACAATACATCGTCATAGGACCAAAACAAACAATGGCAGTAGCAAGTTTTCTCAGTAGCGTGGTTGTAACATCTCTATTTTCCACATCTCTTCAGTAGTGAAGCTATTTTACTGATTAAACGATGCAGTAGCATCCACAGAAGCTACATTTCCCCAAATATTTCTCAACTATAAATCCAAGTGTAGCGGAGTTTCGGCTCTGGTCTGCCATGATAACCATAGTGATGACAGACACTGACACTCCTCCATGTGAGGAGTCCTGCTGCAGCGGAGTGGATGATGAGCAGCAGGGAGAGAAATGTAGTTCTCGTATTTATTTTTCATTTTTTGATTCATAACACTTTCTGGATTCAGATTGTGTTTGTTTGCACAGCAGTTTTATTTATTGAAATGCAGTATGTTCCTCAAGCACCAATGTTCTGCAGGGCAAGCTTAATATTTAAATGTTAAAGGACATGAGTTGTTTATATGGGTAAAAACAGTTGGTAAAAGATGCTAGACTTGGGCAATATGTCAAAAAATTCCAACCGGCAACCGCCTGCCTATCAATCAGCGATTGCCGATATATTCGTCTGGTGGCGAACCCTAACCCTAAGAAGATGAGGACGGTGTAGCGTCTCAGCGGCCAGTGAAGAAGATGCTTGATGGCTTCTTAGGAAGAGTAAGGAAAGTTATACTCTTATTAGTTTAACAACAAATAAATCAGGATCAGGAGATCAGGATAACATAATGTGCTGCTGCGCTGTTATGATGATCAGGGCCCATAACTGCATTTTTTAAAATGTAGTTCTCAAATTTATGAATTGTTGTTAAAGACACGGTAGAAATCACGTTACCTGTAATACACGCACACTTTTAATTGTACTCTACACAGTAATTATGAACTCTGTACTGTGTTTACTTCTGTGGAGGCAGACCGTTGATTAAGCTAAATAAAACGACCAAAATATTGTCCAAAAAAAATCGCCAAAAATGAAACCAACCGCGATGGACTCAGCCAATCGGTGATTGGCGATATATTCGTCCAACCGCCCAAGCTTAAAACATGCCTTCCTTCAATTGCTCTGAGAACCACCTTTTATTTTAATTTTTAATTGAATACTACCTCTGACATCAGAATTTGCACTACTACTTTTATCAGTTACAATCCATGTTTACAACCGAATGTCATGTACAGTACCCTGCATGCAGGGGGAGAGAGCATGAGCTGCTTTCTCTCTCCCACACATGCTGCACAGTCTCACACACACACACACACACACACACACACACACACACACGTTCTTGTTTGCTCCAGTTTCCAGGAGATTGAATCTCATTTGCGGGTGTCAGGGAGCCACTATCAATATGAGTGAAGCATGCCATAAAGTAGTCAAATTTTGAAATTCTTTTTGTGCTGGGGTTACTACCCGAAACCCAAAGTTCCGTCAGCAAAAGCGATACAGACCCCGTCAGACTCTGAGAGACATGTCATTCAACTTACTATAATTCGATATACCATCACAAGAAAGTCTTTGAAATATATTATAAAGGTTGAAAAACTACATGGTGTTGCTTGCTATATGTAGTTAAACATGCACCTGCAGCTACACTGTGATTGCTCTGCGTTTCACATTCTCTAATGTACCATTCACATCTGTTTCTGTTTTAATGATCAGCTTGTTCAACAATAAATCAGTTTAATTTGGGTTTTAGTCACGACTAGAATTTGTTTTCAAGTACTGACTGATTTAAGGTCTCTGAGCCATGAAACTCAAGAGCCAATTGGGTCCATAGTATGGCTGGCTCACAAGAAATTTTGTACAATAAATTGAGTTTTGAAAATACTCCAAAGAGGGATCTCTTCAAAGCCAGTGTGGACAGGAGAACAATTACGGCGAACAATAACTCGTTTAATGTGCATATGGGTATGTGAGTATTGTATTATTTTAAACTGACTTGAAAAACGTGCTGTCTTTGCAAATAAGAACCTTTGAAAATAAGAACAATGAATATTGGTTCACAGGAATGAACACTTAATTTGCCCCTTTTCTCAGTCTTAATGATACAGGGGATTCAATTTCTGAAAAATTCTTTCTTGGTTTTAAAGGTAGCATCAAGTTAAACCACCATTTCCTCCACAGCAGGGACACTGCAGACAAATCAGCAGTCAGATGTTCCAGAAGCAGAATGGTTATATCACAACAACTACTGCTACACAACATGCTGGCAAAGGTCACCAATTATTTTGTGTAACAAAATACATAACAATTTTTTCTCCCACAGGCTATAATACTTGACTATGTCAGCAAGAGACCTGCATCAATTTAAGACACAGTATTAAAGGTTAATAGGCAAAGCAATCTTGATCAAAAAGAGCAGTTGAGATGTGTTGTAAGGAAAATAGTGACTCTTATGTCTTATGAGTTTTGACTGGGCAGGGAACCTTAAGTCATAGAAATAAAATTAATGACTGAAAAAAGGAGGAAAAAGAGCAAACATGACAAAAAACTTTATGAACTAGCTCATTTGTAATAATAGCATAGGCGTACTGGTACAGTATAACAAATTAAAACATTATATTCCTAGAACTTTGGATTAGTCTGAGAGGGCAAATTATTACATGGAAACCTGGTCAACCTCATAAAACAACTTGACTGTGCTGCAATCCTAAAAGGGATTTAAGAACTATCTGCTAAGCATCTTCTACAACTAGTTACATGAGAGAGACATGTGTGCTTATTTTCAAAACTTCTTTCTGCAAACATTCAATTTATCACATTTTATGTAAATGTAGCATTTGATAAAAGTGGTGCTTTTAAGGTTTTTGATTTGTTGCCTATTGGCCAGTGGCCACATTATTTTATCATGCAGGTTAACAAATGCATGCATATCAAGAGGCTGGTCCCCATGGTAACTAGAGATGGACAGCCTAAGGCAGCATTGGAGGGAAGTCGGGTTATAGCAAATATAATAAATATAACACTTCTTTGAAATATACTGTGCCAACTTGTTAATGAGAAAGAGAATCTGAGATTTGTACATTCCAATGTGAGGCAGCTTGAACATAAGTTAATATCTGTGAAAAATATTTAACAACTGATATAAGAAGGAGAAGTATCCTCAAAGAATTTATTCTCAAACTTCTGTTCATATGAACTCAACAAAAACACCTCAGGTAGGTGAATTTATTATTAGCATGTATTGCTGACTAAGGCCATATCGAATCGAATAGGCCCCGGGGTACAAATTTAATGGGTTATCAATTTATTTATTTATTT
>JANJYP010034132.1:0-11107 GCA_024605115.1 Rastrelliger brachysoma
CAACTCTATTAATACTCCTTTTTTTTTTTTTTTTTTTTTTTTTTCTGGGGCTCATCATTTATTTATCGCATTTCATTCTCCTCAGTGTATTGCCTTCATGCTACACTGGACCGGCACTCATCGCTCTGCCCTGCAGCTCATGATCATATTTCATAAATATGACACTCAAACACACAAAGCGATGGAATATGAGTTGATATGTATGTAGCTGCAGTGATGAATTATTTTCCATATCTTGACACTCATGGGTATGAGATCCTACTGCCACATGTAAGATTTACTCTGGATGTATGTGTGATTTATAATTTACTCGCTGATTGGCGTTTACATTATTCACTAGTTGTATTTAATTAACAGTGCATGAGAGATATGAATTATTTAAGTCACATTTTTCTCATCTTGCAAAACCTCTTGTCTAAGCTTCGAAACAGTTTCAGATCATAACTTGGCATTTTCCAACTCAATCTCCCACGAGGACACTCTTATTACACTGTGCTATGAAGATAATAGTGTAACAAATGTGAGGTTGTGCTGATGCAACCCTTTTGGTTTGGAGTGGGGGCTTGACTAACTCCATTCATCTTTTCTTTTATCTCTGCTGCTTTGATGTTTCAGTGAATAATGTAAGTCCCCACCCCCACGGTGAGGCTCCTGCATTGTGGTCAACAAAACTACTTTTTTTGACCTTCTTCAGTTGTTAGCCCAAGTCCCTTTTTCTCTGGAGAGTGCAGCTCTCAGTTCGGCCACTAGGGGGCGGAGCTGTCCCATTGAAGTAACTGTAAAATGGGGGCAGGTATCCTAAGTTTAAGATGACATCATTCACTTTTAATATGCACAAAAACATGTGTCAAGTGTGCCATTGTGATATAAGAAATGCATGTTTTTGACCAGTCTGGTGAAATTGTCTTGTTTTATTTCTCTTTTCTACTCCAGGTCCTCCACCTCCGTACACCTACGACTATGAGATGTACCCTCCTGCCATGCACCCCCCGCCCTACACGCCGACTCAGCCTCGGCCAGCCAACTACTCCCCCCCTCCTCCTTACCCTGGCTGCACACGCAAATGAATCTGTGCTGCAAAGATCATCCTTTGGCCAGCTTAAAAGACAGTGCCATGGCCTGATTTTCCAGACCTGGAGATGGCTGTACACACACCTCAGGCCTCGAGAGGAGTGCTGCAGCTATTGAGGTTAAAGACTGAGGCTTTCAGGAGGCCACAAAAATGTTTATATTAAGAAAAAAAAAGAAAAATGAGGTGTCACCCAGTGCAATATTGTTCAGCAGACCAGAATTCCTAGCCACACTTTTGCAAGATGTAAATGTAAGTGCATTTATGCTGCTCTGTAACTGAGTCTGGAGGAAATATTTTAACAAGATGTGGGCCAGGACACAGAAGAACTCCCCAACATGTCTACATTTGGATAGACTTAACAGGCTTGCAGCAGCTGGTACTTTTTTTCCTGCTAATAACCAATATCTTTATCCGTCCCCGGTTGTGCACATCAAAGGCAGCTTTGATAAAGGTGAAGACTACTTTTGTCAGCACGGTGGGAAACCTCACATCACTTGAGGAGTAGAGTCTGTCCAGGATATAATGTAGACTCTGCTTTTATGGAACGTTGCCTTATTTTTTCCTCCATTTTTTTTTTATTACTTGATTTATGTGATGTGACTGAGGTGGAAGTAGAGGATGAAAGCTGTTTTAAACAAGTCAGGTCTGGATCTGTCATGTGTGGACACAAAGTCTTGAGCATAATGCATAATAATACTGACCTTAACGGTATGGGCAACTTGAAAGGACTAGGTTGTTGGTAATGAGCTGGCTTTTATTGCCTTACTTGAAATAATGTAAGGGTAAAAACTGAACTTGGGCCACATTATGTTCAGTTAAGTGGATTCCCTTTGAAAGTGAAAAATGTTAATCTTGAATCACAGTTGTGAAGTGTTCATTATTTGAGCTGCAACAACAGGCTATACTTTTTTTTTTTGTTTAAGCAAAAGTGAAATGACCTCACTGTGCTGTTACTGATTCATTCAATGGATGACTGTGAATGATGGAAGGGATATAACCATTAGAAATGTGTCAGATAAATGGCTTCTTTTCTTTGCTCTTTCAGTGGCTGTGTTGTAAATTAAAGACATGATTAAAAAGTGACTTTTTTTCTTAAAAAAAGAGGTATGAACATGAATGTATAGACTATTTCATATATGAATGGTCAACAGTGAGTGTGTGTCATGTCATTTTGTGGGGTTGCAGGACCCCTTAATCCTAGCCTAAATTTACCTAAACCCAACTTCACCCTAAAATGAATGACTAAGAATTAGCATTTGGTGTGTGTTTATGGTTAAGGTTAGGTGTCTAAGAAATGAATATACAGTAGTGTCCTATGAAATGATAAAAATACAACTGTAGGTCTGTTATAGATTAAATTTTAGACTAAGATCAGTTAATTGGGCACAAATGTTCCAACTTGGGGCAAAAGCTGTGTCCCCAATTTTTTTTTAAAAAAGCTGATTTTTTTTGGGTTAGTAAAATTATGTAACGGTAAGTCTACAGGATATTAATATAAATTTATGTAAGTGTGTGGTTCAGGTATCATGTTAAGGGGACAAATACACAATCATGTTGTCATATCCTTTATGGAGATAAAAAAAAATCTTGGCATAAATCAATAATTTTAGGGTAAAGACTTGGTTAGTGTAAGGTTTGGCTATATAAAGGTTAGTTTGGAGAAATCGTCAGGAAATGAATGTAAATCAATGTAATGTCCTCTGAAGTGATGGAAACAGGGTTGTGTGTGCGCCTTTATGTATGTGTGTGTGCGTGTGTTAATCCCACTCCGCCGTGGTCAGGTGATCCGGCGCTGAGCAGCTGTGCAGCCTCGGTTTCGTTCACCATCAGACAACGGGAGTCACCGGCGCTGAACGCACTCAGTTTCCAGCCCCAACACAAAACGTTGAACCGCCCGGTGAAACGCTGCCTTTAGGAGCGTAGTGTCAGCGCAACGACATGGGGGACCGAGTAGCTTTACTGCTGTTAGCTGTAACGGCATCGGCTCTGGCTGCCGAGGTAAGAAAAAAGACGTTTTTTACCATGTACGAGAATTTGTAGTATTTTCCACCATATTGTTGCTGTCATCTGCGTCAAGCTAGCTCGAATTAGCCACAGCTAGAGCGGAAGTGGAGCGGTTGCGCTCTCAGAATTGACGCTTTCAATTGTATTTGGCAAGCGTCTTGTTGCTTCATGAACGCGATAGCAAAATATTTATTAACTGAACATATGTTTTTGTTTTAAATATCGCATCGAATCTTTTTAAAGTGGAGATACTGATGCAGAACATAGCAGCCAGTTTTCCTTTGCGCTTTCGTTTAATGGTGTAACCGGAAGTGTCCATTTATAGTCTGGCTAGCTTGACACCGATTGTGAAAACTCGATTTTTCTAAACCATGGGCAACTAACCGTGTAATATAGCATAATATAACAAGCACGGGTTTAGTTGTATTCGCATTTAAGGCCTCTTTTGTGTCTAACCTCCTCAAAAAACCTAGGATATAGACAAATAGATGTTTTTAATTGATGTATTTTCTCAGGCAAAGTCTCCCCCCTCAGCCTGTGGTAACTGATTTATTGAGTATGTGACAATAGAGAGAATACCCGACACCCAAAGACGTAAAGCTGCACCCTTAATGTGTCCCTTTTCTTTGTGTAAAACTGAGGAGTAACTTGCCTTTTCTCCGCTATTTCAAAATGTTACACAAGTTATAGGTTTATAACCAAATTATTTACCCTGTACAATACTGCGTGGATGGCTGTGGACGCCGCTGCCTATAAAATGCTATTAGTTAGGACTAATTTAATCTTGTTAAATTCATTACAGTAAGTAAATGAAAAGTCTCAGTTTTCATATCCCGAGGGCTGATTTTTTTTTTAAGGGAGTGGGCGTGTTTGGGGATGAAAATAAACTCTACGAGGCATTTTTGGTGCCCTGTCAACGATGAATACTCGACGCCAGATTTCTATTTATGCAAACCAAATTAACCCCTGAAAATAACAGTATATCTGAGAGCCAGCAGCAGCAACACTGCCACATATTTCAGTCAGATGGGAGAGAATAGAGAAGTAAGATGGCGGCGGTGCACTGCAGCATTTATCGAGGGGTCGGGAAACTGGGAAGCCAACAGGAGCTTTGATTATCATTGTTGCCTTTCACGTCCTTTTAAAAAAAAATAGTCTACAGTTTTACTTGATACTACTCACTTTGTACATACAGGTTATTCTATAATCATGTCTGTGATGGAAACGTAAATCACTGCTTGTACATTTTTCAAACGTCTTCGCCAAGAATGTCGCTTTGTGGAAAATACACTGTAAAAAATATCTGAGTACACCTGTACAATATAATGCAGTGGCTATCAAATGTTCTCCACCTCTAGGACCCTTACAGTGACACAGATGACATCACAGATCCTAATTTTAGAAGATATTGTCCCAGTGTCCTTCCACATGATGAGATTTTAGATGTTATATCGTTAAGGTGTGAAACCCATGACCACAACAGTCATATATTCTGCCATTATGTGACTCATGAATAGTGATATCTATCATATCATGATTTCTAGATACATCCCAAACCTTCTCAGTAACCCATGCTGGTCCGCTTACCCCACTTTGAGAACCACTGATTTTTATGATGTTTATTATTTTATGATTTTATGATACCATTAATGTTACGCTTTTGTTGACACCATCGCAAATGTATTAATCCACGTATGTTTTCAGCATAGTGATAGTGCTGTAATGAATTGTACTATATTCAGGTGGTTATTATTACCCCTGTCCCCCTCCCATATAAAAAAGGAAGGATAAAAACACCTCTCAGTTTAATGTTGTCCACTACAGCATCACCTTTAACTGTGATGTCAATAATGAACATTATTGAATTTACACATTTATGACAATGCCATACACTGAACATTATAAATGTGAATGTAGAATCTAATGTAGGGCAGGTATATTGATCTGCAACAGATTGTACAGGTGTATCTAATGAAGTGGCAACTGAGTGTATTTTTAACATGTCGTGCACTGTATTTCATACAGTTAATCACTGAATCATGAAAATTCGCAGTCATATAGTGAATTTCACTTTTGGTGCTCATAGGTGTGTTAGCATGTCATCTAATGATTGCCAGTAGTGTAATTTTCTCGCTAATCTCACTAATGCTTTAGTTCCTCTTTTTCAAGCTATTTATTTCAAGTAAATTCCCAAAGCATATGTTTCACTAACACTGGTGTTTCCCCAAGGTGGTTAATTTTAACCTTTTTTCTAATGAGTGGTTTTAAAGCCCAGATGTGAATTTAGTCAAGGTGGACATTATTTGCAGTGTAGCCTTATTGTGAGAGAAATTACACATTCATTTAACCACCAATTATTTCAGATAAGACCTGCAGTAGTGACTGAGGAGCAGCTGCAGTTTCTTTCTGTGGGATGTGGCTGATAAATAGGTTACTTGTAATAGATTGATTGTGCTCAACAACGTCTGCTGAACTCTCTCGCTGACCATTTCTGGTCAGCCCCCCTTTTTTTTTTCCTTTCCTGCATGTAGCCTGTAATCAGTGTGCTTGGAATGAATAGTTTGGTCTGCTGCGTCAAGCCTAGCATTTGCTTTGTTCATAATCCATCGCTTATATGTTACTTAAGACAATCTTTACCCTTTAAATCCTGTATTTACATTAAAAGCATCAAAGGCAAGATGGGATGAAATGCAGTTGAAGATGTTGTTTAAGATTTCAGGAATAATCTCAGCAAGATTAAACCTCACTCAGAAATGAGATATAGCCAGTTTTTTTGATCTTGTTAGGGCTTGTTAATAACCTCATACATACAAACACACACACACACACACACACACACGCACACACCTCTAAACACACAGCTCGAGGAAGCTGCTTTTCCTGATGGGCCCGCCCTGTACACGGAGGCCGTGGTGTGGAGCGTGGGAGTTGGATGCCAGCCTTTGTGTATCTGAAAATCCTTGGGAAATGGCTCTTGGATGGGTGCAGGCAGTCTGTTTGTGTGCATACTGCAGTCTTTCAGCCTGGGGCGGACCAGCCTTCTCCCCTTATTAGTGAGCCTTAATGCCATTATGCCTGTTGGCACCACCAGGGTTTCTCTTTGGCACCTTCTCGGCTGCTCACGCTGCAGTTTCAATCCTTTTGAAGAAGAAATGCACCCAACACTAATATGTCTCCTCTTGCTTCCTATTTTCTTATTTTTTCTTTTTCATTATACCTATTTTTTTTCCGATACGTCACTTTTACTCTTCCACTTTAGTGCACCGTTTACATTTATCCAGAGTACCTTTTGACAACCCCCATAAAAAGACCATCAACTTTTTTTTTTAAGTCAAAGCTTCCGGTAAGCGTTTTAGATTGAAAAGCAAACTCAGAAATGGCGTGAGAGTTTTTAAAGCGATGAACCTCATAATTAAAATTCAGCTTGTTTTACGGCTGCACTTAATTCAGGTCAGCTGAGGTTAATGCCAGCGGATAAATATGTTTCACAATCTCTGGATGTTTTTTAGTGCTTGTTGAACTGAACAGAAAAGCTCGTGCTCTGATTTCTGAGGCGCCAAAGTCTGTCTAGAGCTGAAATGATTAGTCAATGAATCAATTATTAACAGTGTAGATAATGATTCATCGTCAAAGTGTTTTTTTAGGCAATAACATCGTGGTTCCAGCTTAGCGAATAATGTCTGGTTTTCATTGTCTTATGATGGTGGATTGGGATTCAAACTGTTGCTTAGACAAAACAAGATGTCCCAATGGACTCTGCAATCTCGTGATGGGTATTTGTGGTTATTTGCTAACATTGAGAAATTAATCGGTGGATTAATGGATTGTGAAAGATCGTAGTCAGATGCACCCGTTGTCACGTCACGTTATCTACGTTTAACCATTTACATGTGTAAATAAGTACAAGGTTGTTGCTGATGCTGAGAATCTGAAGTGTGTTTATGTTCATGTCGTCGTGCTTTGGATTGTTTGGCTGGACAAGAAAAGCAATTTGAAGATGTCAGAGCTTGTTATGTGTGACCAAACAATTAATGCAGGCTGAGAATAAAGAAAACTATACAGACAGACATGTAAAGTACATCCTGTTAAATTGCTTCCAGTTTGATTTTCTTTTGTTCAACACGTTCATACTGAATATTAGTTTGTCACACTCTGTGGATATGTTGATATATTAATGTGGTAGAGCTGGATATCCTCTTCATAATGAGACATGCTGAGAGGAGTTGGTCTCTGGCACTCCCTTTTTTTTTTTTTTTTGTCTTTCTTTCTCCCCTCCCTTCCCCGTGTTCTTTTTTTAATCTCTTACCAGCGGTGCAAACAGTTGACTATAAAAAAAAATTCCTTCAAACAGAGCGCATTCTCCATCTTGGTCGCGTCAACAACAACAATGACACTGCAGCGCTTCCAATTAACGTTCCCCCTGCATCCCCCCCCCTCTCTCTCTCTCTCTCTCTCTCTCTGTCCTGGAGAAAAGAATTCCTGACCTTTTGATACTGTTGTTTCTGTTGTCATAGTCCCTGGAAATGGGGATGTGCTCACTGTCCAACACATCTCTTCTGTCCACCTAACGAGACGTCAGACAACCAGCTTTCCCTGCTCGTCGTGTAAATTAGCTGCTTGTGTCAAACAGTGATATGGAGCTTTCACCCGCACCTTATTTTTGCCTCTTCTTTTTTTTTTTATGTGTGTGTGACGAGACCACTCTTTTTTTTTCATGCTGAAAGGTAGCATCCACCCCTCTCCCTGTAAAAATAACATGGTAGGAATCTTAGTACTGCTGATTTCAGTGCTAACAGACCGGTGCTAAGCTCAAAGGCCCGCTTTGTGCGCTGCGACCTGACCTCTAAATGAGACGCTGCAGGATAAATACCAGAAGGTTTGATTAGATCCAACAAGCATCTAATAGGATCAGAACAACTGTGTGAACCCGAACCTGCTGACTGACTAAAAGAACATCCAGATTTACAGCGAAGGTCTGGATTGAGATGTTTGTTAAGTTTGTGTACCTGGAGTCTGAGCTGGGCTTGCACGCTTTTGCCAATGCGAGGATCAAATCAGATCAAGAGTCCAGTTCTCTGATTGTCACGAAGAGCGAACCGGTGCCAGACACATCTAGCTCTGCCAGGTTGTAAAGGAAGGCTTTTACACGGGTCTCTGTTGAGTTGCGGTAAAGTTTGGTCGCATTAATGAAACTTAAGAGAAGAAAACGTGAACAGTAACTCTTGTGAGAAAACACATTAGAGCCTCTTTTCCTCCAGCTCACCACCTTCTCTTCATGTGTTGCTCATAATTAACTAATAGGTCAAACATAGCCTCCACCCTCCTTCTTTGCTATATTTTCTTGAAGGCACATGACATTCTCCCTCCCACTTCTTTTAGATTAGAGCGAATCTCCCACCAGGCAGCACCATTCATCACCATCAGACCGTTATTTCCATCTGTAAATATCAGCAGTGCGCCACCAAGACACACTCTTCATTTCGCCGCTGCTGAGTAAGCAGCTGTTAGTACAGAATCTGAATAATGAGGTGAGAAACAAGTCGTCCCAAGTCCGACCTAGCGCAATTACTCAGCAACAGCGGCGGCAGAAGCAGCGCAGAGACACACACACACACACACACACACACACACACACACACGAAGGCCCCATCAAAAGTATGTTTTCGCAAGGTCTTGTCAAGGCTGTGTTGTGTGTGTGTGTGTGTGTGTGTGTGTGTGTGTGTGTGTGTGTGTCTGACCTGTAACAATCTCACAGAGGCTAATACAAGTGTGCGTGCATGAGTTGGTTTCAATGAATGTGGAGATTGTTCATTCAGAGATCAGTGCATTATAATATATCGAGCACACTCTTGTCGTCACACAACCATGACTCAGACCCGTCTGGCACTCGGAGGTGGTCGACTTAATGATGCAGCCAATCCAACTGGCTCGTCTGTCAGATGCCAGACTGCGGTTGTGTAACGGACCAAAGAAGCGTCCCCCTCACCTCTGAGCTCTTGATTTATAAGAGAGAGGTCTATCCCGTACCTTTCTGTGCCTGGCAGAGGCTTGACATTTATTTTAGGTTGAGTGCATTTATGGCATGATGTGAAGCGGCACAGTAAAAAAAAAAAGTCGGGGCAGCAATTCTGCGAACAGCCCTTTTGGTGCATCAGTACCAAAAATGTGTGGAGTAAAATGGGTTCAGATACATCCTGGTTGCTAGCTGCAGATCATATAATCTCATACATCTCAATTTCAGTTTAAGCTGGGAAACATTTATCTCTCTCTCTCTCTCTCTCTCTCTCTCTCTCTCTCTCTCTCTCTCTCTCTCTCTCTCTCTCTCTCTCTCTCTCTCTCTCTCCATGTTTCTTTTTTCAATAAAAAAGGCTGAAGTTCTTCAAAATGTTTGCTTAGTCTAGGCATGCACCAGATACTGTTGAAGTTCTCAGCTGAAAGGTCAAAAAGCTCAAGAAAGTGCAGAGATTCAAATAAAGGCTGAAACTAGTCCGCACACGCAATTGTGAATAAGAGACGTAAGTAATTTTATATGATTCTTTTTGGCCTATGAGCTGAATTTAATGTAAAAAAAAAACCCTTTCATTTAATGTAAAAATCTTATATTCCATCTCAGCAGTTTAATATGACAAATACCAGAACAGAAGATGTTCCCAAATATAATCTTGTTCATCATAATCACCACAAACCAATCCCTCCAAATGAGCCATAAAAGTATTTCCTGGAGTGGAGAAGTGCCCTCTTTTTTCCCCCTTCTACCATTCCTCTTCATTCTCATAATTTTATTTCCAGCTACTTTTCAACACTTCTGTATTTTATTATTTTTTTCATTAAGTGGACGGGCACGAAGAAACCGCTCTGCCCCAGTACATCTTTGATTCCCGCAGATGTTGCTGACTCATTATTTTAAAGATCTTCTTGAGAAAGTTTCCTCTTAATGATGAGGCTGTGTCGTTTCACTCCTTAAATCCACACACTCAGACTCAACATGCACACACGCACACACACACACATAAAAATACCCATGAGGGTCCTTGTTATTGAAGGTTGTATTCCTCCACTTACAGAAATGATCTCATCCTCTCTTCCTCTCATTTGGATCTCTCCATGTCTCCACTCACAGTCTTGGGTGTTCAGGGTTGCCATAGCACTGTAGCCTTCCCCAGGTGCCTGCATGCTACTCGGACTATAATTAGGCTAGTGTGTGTGTGTTATTCCTTCTTCTCATCCATTCCTCTCTTTCTACCTGCTTTAACCATTTTTTTTACTTTCTGCATTTTTTTTCTGTACTGCAGTGCTGTGTCATCCATACTGTGTGTTACTGGATCTTGGGGCTTGAGAGTCACAGATCAGAGGGTTCATTAAAGCAGTTACCTCTTCTAGTCAGGCAACACACCATCAATTGTAGATGGCAAGTCCACTCGGAGGCCAAGTGTGAAATTGGAACACTTGTTTGAAATGCCAAGTCCGATATGTGTGTGTGTGTTTGCAGTGTGAGTGTAAATGAGAGAGAAGTGAGCCTGCTGCAAGATTTGCGTCAGAAAGTGGACGGGTATTCTTGACTGTGTCCTTCTATTTCTGGATCTATTTCCTGTTTGGTAT
The DNA here is from genome assembly GCA_024605115.1 of Rastrelliger brachysoma. Classification (NCBI taxonomy): domain Eukaryota; kingdom Metazoa; phylum Chordata; class Actinopteri; order Scombriformes; family Scombridae; genus Rastrelliger; species Rastrelliger brachysoma. The sequence goes on from JANJYP010034132.1 coordinate 10,676, forward strand.
CCATGATAGAAGTGGACTTCCTGTGTTTGTGCAGGCAGCAAGAGTGATGCAAAGCCAGGCAAGTGTGTGTGTACGTGTTTGATAGGAAGCTATTGTGTTGAAAATCCTTCATGTTTTAAAGTGACAGTACGCTGTGTAGAATTTTCTCATATTGTGAAATAGATATTCATTATAATGATATCATTAAACAGGAATCATTTTAGTAACTCAAGATTAAATTAAGGACAAAGTAGAAACGTAGGGTATAAATTGGCTATATTTCTGCACTGGTGATTGTTTTCCTTTTGGAAATACTTGATTGTGTTCCCAGTTTACCTGTCAGCGCTGGTTCTTGTAACCACTTCTGATGGTTCCAGGACGTGCACACCCATCTTCATCTCAGGGCCGTGACTCACAAATAACACCCAGTAACAAACCCCCCCCCCCCCTTTT